>JAYXIM010033087.1:0-17329 GCA_037575425.1 Anastrepha fraterculus
TGCCCTAGCTAAAGGGCTCACTTGGACAAATGTTAAGAAATTCGTCCGTTGTGGTGCCATACATGGGAGAGGAGAGAGGAGAGGGGAAGGAAGAAGGAGCCTTGGGATTTGAAACGATGATGACCATACATTTTACGACGGCCCCGACGGGGGCTGATATACGTTCGTAGTTAGCCGTATCAAGCTACTAGTGAACTTCACCAAATTTATGATACTTACGCCGGCTATATCCGCAGGCGTAGCGAAAAAGTGGGAGCCCAGATTTCTAAGTCTTTGCCAGACGATAGCAGGGCAGCTGAGAAGAAGGTGTTGAGATGATTCCACCTCGTCCTCCAGACAGTTTCTGCAGAACGGACTTGAGGTAATCCCAAGTCTTACAGCGTGAACACCTAACGGACAATGTCCGGTAAGGATGCCCACCAAATTTGAGAGCTGGGGCTTTGTAAGCCTTAGGAGTTCCCTTGAGCGTCCCCGATCTACCCGTGGCCAGAAGGATCTCGCGACCTTGCACGTTTGCGCACTAGCCCAGCGCTCGCTGAGTTGTCTCGAGGCCCATCTTTCCAGGAGCAGACCACAGGTTCTCAGGGGAACCCCAATTCTCTCATTACGCGACGAAACCGTCTCCAAAGTTCCCTGTCTAGCCAGCTCATCAGCCCAGCAGTTTCCCTCTATGCCGCTGTGACCGGGAACCCAAATGAGCCTGATGATGAAGTATTCGGATGCAGTAGAGAGAGAAGCCAGACATTCCCCGACTAATCTCGAACGCACAAACAGCGAGCCCAAGGCCCTAATTGCCGATTGGCTATCGGAGTAAATATTTACTTCCTTAACGGTAATTACCGAATTAAGCAACCAGTCCACCGCTTCCTTAATTGCAGATACCTCCGCTTGGAAAACACTACAGTGGTCCGGGAGCCTAAATTTAAGTTTGATGGGAGGCTCCTTACAGAATACTCCCCCACCAACCCTTCCGTCCAACTTCGAGCCATCCGTGAACATGTTTGCCATGCCTTGCCGCCGAATGTTGCACCCCGCCCACTCATCCCTTGAGGGAATGTGAGTAGAAAAAGTTCCGCTCGGACCTAGCGTGGGTGTACAGTGGTCCAGCACCGTAGGGATGAACTCAAAGTTATTAAGAATGCTAGAGTGTCCGTAACTTAAGTCCAGCCTATGGCCCGAACACCTTAATCTGATTGCGGCGCGTGCAGCGGTAGTTTTTCCCACAATGTCCACGGGCGCCACATTCAGCATAGCGTTAAGTGCTAGAGTAGGAGTGGTACGGAGAGCCCCACTGATTCCAATGAGGGCAGACCTTTGTACCCTCTCCAGCTTCTTAACTGATACCATCCTTTCCAGCGAGTTCCACCAGACAAGGACTCCGTATAGCAAGATTGGTTTTATAATCGTATTATAAAGCCAAAAAGTGACTTTAGGCGAGAGGCCCCATCTTTTGCCGATAGCGCCCCTGCAGCCATACAAGGCGACTGTTGCCTTTCTGATTCTTTCCTCAATGTTTGGCTTCCATGTAAGACCTCTGTCAAGGATGAGTCCCAGGTACTTCACCTTGTCAGAGAGCTCCAACGGAGCGCCCAATATTGAGGGGAGAAACACTCTTGGTATTTTGTATTTCCTCGTAAATAAGACGAGCTCCGTCTTCAGAGGATTTATCGATAGGCCACAATTTGCGGTCCAATTTATAACTAGATTCAGATAACCCTGCATCAGTTCCATCAGAGTATCTAGAAACTTGCCTCTGACAATAAGTGCCACGTCATCCGCGTATGCAATCACCTTACAGCCCCTCCCCTCCAGCTCCTCCAGCAGACCGTTAAGCACGGCAACCCAGAGTAGTGGCGAGAGAACCCCGCCTTGCGGAGTGCCTCTGTTCACTTGCCGGCGGAGAGAGGTGTCACCCCATTCTGCCACGATCGTTCTATCGGTAAGCATCGTGTGGATAAGCCTAATGAGTTCGGTTCCGACTCCTAGTTTACCTAGCGACCTGGTGATTGCCTCCGGGAGGACATTATTAAAAGCCCCCTCAATGTCGAGGAAGGCACCCACAGTGAACTCCTTCTGGTGGAGGGACACCTCGATATCCTTAACAATTGTATGCAAAGCAGACTCTACCGATCTGCCTTTACAGTAAGCATGTTGAGCGTACGATAAACGCCCCCGAGGAATTTCACTCCTTATGTGCAGATCAATCAGCCTCTCCAGGGTTTTTATCAGGAACGAGGAGAGACTGATTGGTCTGAAATCCTTAGGGGATACATGTGAAATCTTTCCTGCCTTGGGTATGAAAGTTACTCTCACAGCCCTCCAAGATCTGGGTATGTAGCCCCTATCTATGCAGCTCGCGTAGATGGGAAGAAGCCAATGACAAGATACCTCAGCAGACTTCTGCAGTTGAGCCGGTATAATGCCATCAGGCCCAGGTGACTTGAAGGGCCTAAAAGAGTCAATCGCCCAAGCCAGGCGTCGCTTATTCAGCCATCGGTGGTGGGTGCGTGGAGTGCTATGCGCCCTATCCCAGCCGATATTGAGCGAGTCCGGATTTGTCGGAAAATGGGCGTCAAGGAGTAACCGGAGTGACTCCTCGCTGCTCATGGTCCAGCACCCCGAGCTGTCTTTCAGGTACCCCATAGGCGTGGAATTCCTCGAGAGAATACGTCTGAATCTCGCGGACTCATGACAGCCTTCCACGCTTTCGCAGAATCTCCGCCATGAGTCTCGCTTCGCTTACCTGATTTCGGACTTGTAAATTCCCAGTCCTACTTTGTACAGTTCCCATCCCGAGGGAGACTTAAGTCTTCTGGCTCTATTAAAGAGCCGCCTACAAGAAGCCCTGATTTCCGTGAGCTCGGTTGTCCACCAAGGCGGCTTTTCCTTTTTGGGGGGCGATCTTAGTGGACAAGCGCTCTCGAGAGCTCTGTTGCACGCAGCGGTGAATGTCTCCACCAATACATCTATAGATTCTTCCGAGAGATCCGCGTTTTCTTGCGGTGCTTCCGGAAGGAAAGCCTGCAGGTTTCTGCAGTATAGGTCCCAGTCCGTGCTCCTAAGGTTCCTGTAGGACGATCTGTTCGGTTTGGTTTCATTCAAAGAAAACTGGATGTATCTGTGATCCGAAAAGGAATGAGCGCAGAGCACCCTCCAATCAGATATTCGATACCTGAGTGTAGAAGAGGCTAAGGTGAGGTCAAGCACCTCTTCCCTAACCGCCGTAATGAAGGTTGGGTCGTGGTTATTATTTATCAAAAACTATTTGACCGATTTGCATAAACTTTTTTTTTAATTATTCGAAGTTACAAACAAGTGAATCTGAATGGTTCACTTTTTACAAATATTTGCATAGTTCGCTGGAAATTAATTTTTTTTATCAATTTTTCAACCCCTCAAAAATTGTTTTTTTGGTGCAAAGCGGTTTTCATATCGAGAAACATTTTTTTTTTGGTTAAATAAACCGTTCGAATGCACTAAAAAACATTTTTCTACAATAATCGTTTAATTTTTTTGATTTCAGTTGAGCTGCTCATGCGCTACCGCGATCACCGCAAGCCTCTTCTAAAAAACCGCGTTTCGGGAGGGGGCGATATCAGCAATAAATAATAACATTTTTTTAAATAAAAACACCAGGAGAGTTACCCTTCAGTATGATATATGTCTCACTTGAATAAAAGTTCTAAAAAATTAAAAAAAAAAAATTATGATAATCGTCCGTTTTTTCGGGCTCTCAAGGTATATAACCCCTTAAAATCATTGTGATTTAATTCATTACTTTTCCAATTTTTAAATAAAAAAAAACAATCACGTGACCTAAAGTATAATGAAAAAAAGTTGCTCACCGTCTGCATCATTTCTCCTTGAAATGTTGATGGATCTGTAAAAAAAAAAAATCTTGTAAAATAAAATTTTAATTATAGTTTATCAAGCCGTATTTTTGAATTTCGAAAAATTTTGCAATTTATGGCATTTAAAAAAAAGTATGCGTTTTACGTCACAAATATCACACTTTAATTATGTTTATAAAATTATTTAATAAAAATATCAAAAATCAAGTCTATGGAATATTTAAAGAGAAATCGCATCAAAAATCGTGCCGGAAAAAGTAGTTTCGAGAAACAAGAGTTTAAAGTTTGAGGTACAGGAGCGCGCGGACCGCTCTCTACCTAGTTAATGGGCTGTAGAAGCTATGATATTTGGAATTTCCGCATGAAAATTCACAGTATATTTTTAAGGGCTTAGGAGGCTGGTGTTCTTCGTGAATTTTTTGAACAAGGAAGGAATAATCAGAAATTGCTTAAACTTGGAGGGTATTTCATTCATATTTTAAGTAGACTTTTAAATTTTTTCAAGCCATTTCCGCCGGAAATAGTGATGTTCATATGAATGAAAATGAGGTTCATATGAATGAAAATTGATTAAAGAATACTACGAAAAAATTTCATAACGATTGGTCTATAACTTTTTGAGCTTGAGTGCCCACCAGTTGAAAAAAAGGCGTTTCGGGCAAAACGCGTTTGAAATAAAGCATCGCATCGTAAGCGCTACGGTGCCGCACCGACGGGCGATCATTTAAGTGAACATAGAATCAAGAATAATGCGAATTTCGCTTTAAAATTTTTACTACATTTTTATTAGTAGTTATACTAACAATTTATGCAATAAAAAAAAACTCGATTTTTTGATCAGTCTAAACTGGTTTCCCCCTTTAAGATCCATACTTTCGAAATTCGAAAAAAAAATCGATTTTTTTTTAAATTCTGTACGTATGTAACCCCTTAAGTTTAAAATCATTGCGCTATTTGAATATCAAAATATGAAGAGCACAGAGCACTCACTCTATTGGAGTGGGCGTAGACGGCAGAGCCATATTTCTTTCTTGTAGATTGAGCAGCGTGCAAGCAAGCTGCAGTCAACGCCCATGAATTCGTATACGGATATTCTGCAAAAGCGTTAATTACATACAGTTTAATAGCTCCTTAGCCGCTACTCGTCTACGTATCATAATAGCTTAGCAGGCTCTCAACAGCTTTTGCTGTTCTTGTACCTTCTAATTCACAATTCACTGTTCACAATTCTAGTATGTATGCATGTGTAAGTTGTTATACCATTTTATGAAAATGGAATCGAATTTTCTTCATCAAAAGTTAATATCGATGCGGCCTCATGACACTTCTACTCGTACTTTTATGAAATTTTCTTCAACATAACTGGGTAATAAAATAAAGAAATCCATTATTTGCATATACAAAATTTTTAAATAGATTCAAATTGCTTTGTAGCCAATCTTTAGCGCCTGAACGATGCTACGACTACTAACAGCCAGTCAATTATGATTCTTTCTGTCATTTCATCGACATCATCGACATTTTCTTTAACATCAAAAATGCCTGAACGGAATCGACGAAACCAAATTGCCCGTAATTGGCTCTTTACAATATCGGCTCCATACAAATTATTCACAATTTCAGCAGACCGCCTTTTATTTTCGCATTTATAAAAGAAAATCTGTAAAATGTACCGAATTTTCTCTCTACCGAGAAATGGATTTCTTTTTCCCCAAAAAATATTTCGTAGGTCACAAACGAAGCAAATTATAAGTCAGCCCAACCTAATCGGTTGCATTAGCGGAAGAAATCTTTTGTATAAAATATCAGTATTTGTGTTTTCTGAGTTGAACTGTGCTTCGCTACAAAAACTCCTCCGGGAATATCAAAAGAGTCAACACAACGTGATTTTCTTTGACGAGCTGACACTTCACACCAGGCTAAGTATGCCGAGTAAATAACTGGAGCGCCTTATTTGGGAAGTATTGCCCCATGCCGCTCTTTTCCCACACTTGGCACTTTTTTCATTGCAGCTGCAGTACTTTGTTTCTTCCGAAAATTTTAAAAATTATTCTACGCCTAATTTTACTCGAAATGTTAAAAAATATTTCAGGAAGACATTCACAAAGTGGCTTTTTGATGGGTGAAATATGTACCTATTATTTCGTACCTAAAATTGGGAACTTCATTTGGACGGTCTGGATGGTCTCCATCAAAAATGCTTCTACGGTCTAGTTCAAATTCAGCTTTAAAATCTTTTATAGTTGATAACGAAGGTGAAGAGTCCCCATAAACCACTTTTAGCAAATTTGATTTGGTTTTCATGGGTTTTCTTTGTCAAAAACAGAAAACAGAAAAAATTTGAGAAGTGAAATGATACTTTAGTTTTTCCGTCGTTATAAAATGATAAAAGATGATTTACAGGTTTTTTTACTCAAAAATCTATTACTTATTTTAGCAACTCAATTGAAGTTTGAGGTGTTTTCTTGATTTGAAAAAAGTTACAAAAAAAAATACACTTTTTAAAACATTGAATTTCGAAAAAATTTCGCACTTTTTGTTTTTTGCACAATAAAAAATTTTCAATTACTTTTTTGCTATTGTTTGAACGTGAAGTCGCTCGTGCAAGTAATGACAATGATTTGGAACCCAGAATCATTAAAATCGGTTCATTTTTGACTAAGTTATGAGCAATTTAAAAAACTGTAACTTATATAAGAATAATTAAAAAAATCGATTTTGAGCTGAAAAACCAAATTGCCGATAAATCTTGAAAAAAATTTTTTACGGGCGAAAAAAAAATACGTGTCTCATTATTTTGACCAGAGAGCAACATATTTGAGTTAAATCGACATCGAAGAACATGTCCCGAACAGCTCGGTTGAATTGAAATGGAAAGCATCAAAATTTATTTCTGCTTAAGTGGGTAGCATTTAGAAACTAAAATGCTCAGTGACCTCTCAATTTGATAATAGTGCTGTGAATGGTGATATTCACTTTGGTCACTTTTAAAATATTCGCGGTGCCATCTCTGTCCTGAGCTAATAAAATGGCTTACAGCCCACATTGACTAGTGAAGGCTTAGTTTGTCAAATCTTTCTCTTATTCGCACCAATTAAAAAGAATTGTGTTTATAGTGGGCGATTTTTCAACAATATGGATAAATTAAGGAGTGCACCAATGACAATCTGTAGTGTGACCTCTTCATAGGCGAATAAACTTGAATTCATTTTCATGAAAAGCTTTTCATGGCAAAAATGCACCAGAGCTTGTCGTGGCGGAGGAGAATTTCAAAAAAATTAAACAATAATATGAAAAATAACCACAAGTGTTTAATGCATGCAATATATATTGAATTCCGCTACTACCGAGCAGCAGTCAGGCACAAAACCATTAGGCTACGGCAGTCGTCATTCAGATTTAACCTGGTCGAATTAGGTTGTACTAGGACTGCGGTAGCTGAGTGGAGCATAAAAGCTGGATTTGAGAATATTTTGAAAATATTGAATATTGAAATATCTGAGTTTAAGGAGAAAGATTGAGATTGGCAGTCTTACAAACTCATTTGTCATGTCCATCAAAATGCTTCTTAAAAAAGTAATTTACGACTGCTCCTACCATGAATTACGTGGATGAAGCGGCACCTAATTCACACAGCGCTAAATAACTTTAGCACAGTGACTTATTGATAAGTTTTATCGACTTATTTGTTTCTCCTTTAATTTTAATATATCTTTTTTATAAAAATTAAGTTCATTTTACTACAAAAACCATATTTACTCAAGTTTCAAACTTTGTGCAAATTGTGCAAAAAAGCACAAAATTTCATTGTTATGGCCGATTGAATTTTTATATAACAAAATGTAAATTTCAGGTGACCGAAACAATCGCATTGAATTTTGACAATATTTTTTGCCTGCATTTTCTCCATGTAACGAATGTGAGAAATTTTTATATGAAACAAAACACCCAGCATCGTCAGCAAAAAAATTGCCTACGCGGTGTTTGAGCCACTCCAAACTTGCACTTTGTTTTAGCAAAATTCAAAGCGCTATAAAACTGAATACTCAAAATGTTTCTAGGAACTCGCGATTGAAAACTTTGAAATTTTTGGTGATAACTTGTTGATTTTTTTTTGTTTTTAAATTTGCACAAAATTTAAAATTAAAATTTATATAGTTTTTGTAGTAGAATAAAAGATTAATTATTAATAAAATTAGATAAGAAATAAATAAATTGGAAAAATTCGCAATGCTAAAGTTGTTTAATACAGTTTAGTTGGATGGCTGTTAGTAGAAACCTTTTGCTTCTTCTTAATTTTAACTGATCCGACGTTTTTATTTTGTTTTTGTAATCGTAATTTTTGATTTAGAAAATATAAATTAAATTTTGTGGAATTAGAAAAAAGGAAATTGTATTTAATACCGTTGCTGATTACAACAAACGAAGCGCATGCCAAGCATGACAATTTGAAGCGAATAATAAACATTTTTGGGTACCCAACGATTATTTGTAATTTAAGAAATTACTTGCATGCAGACATATTAGGGTGGCACCAGTTATTTTAACTACTATTTTTGAAAAAAATACAGAAGTTTTAAAATCTCTAGCCACACAGGTCAATAAAATTTTTTAAGTTTTCTCTCACTTCAAAAAAAAAAAAGTATTTTCTCATTTTGCGTGTTTTTTTATTATCTCAAAAAACTTTAAATTTGAATACCCCTAATGTGCAAATATAATAAGCTGAGTTATGCATGCAACCATGCGTGATGACAAAATTTATGTTAATTTACTTTTTTCTTTGCTATTTGCCGTAATTGTATTTGACGCATGTCATAGCGGCTGTCAGAGAATTGTGTCTACCCAGAGACAAATAGCTACTTACATACCTGTATATGTATTCACACATGTACGACTACATATGTAAATAAATGCTCATGTTTAGCTACGCCAAATTAAAACTACGTAAGAACTACTCAGGTTGGTAAACTTATACGAATTGGAAAGCGAAAGTTTTGTAAGAAAGTCGGAAGGGGCAATTAGAGCGCGTCGTGGGATATGTTGAGCAGAACGTTGCATGCATACAGAAATATAGCAGACTAAAGCTCACAGTTATCTTTCGATGCAATTCTTTGAGTCGCACTAATGATACACACATACATATGTATATGTATATGTACCTACTATATGCACACTCGGCAGGAAAAGTCTGCATACGAGTGGTGCCTATAAGTTCTGATTTTTTCGAGTGTTGAACAAAAAGAGTCAGTAAAATGGCAGAATTGAACAAGAAAGATATCTTCTACTATAGAAAAGCAAAGTTCCTGTAACGTCAATTTATTCATCGTTGTGATATCGTTTAAATTCATTTTTGAGAAAACATGCACTGTGGAGTAAATTTAGTATAGCTTTAGTAGTAATGTAATGGTTAAGAACTATTTTTTGTTACTGGGCATTTTTTATTTACGGAAGAAGAACGGAAGTTAAGATGTGTATTACTGCATATACCATACACCTTGTACCAGTGTTTTCTTCAAAATAATTCATTGAAAAATTTCAAGAAAATATGAGGAGAATCGGAATAATAAATGGATGGAAAACTGAACTGAATCAACTTTCGAAAAACCCAATTGATAACTCCGATCGGTTGAGAATTATTAAAGTTGTTTGTTATTCAATAATTGTCTAGACCTGATAGAGTTGACGAGCTCTGTATGCATATGCATTAGGGTGTTTTACCAAAAAACTGGCCGTTTTTCTAACGTAATTAGAATAAAAATTATATTTCAATATAAAATAATTCGGAAAAATATATTAAGATTTACACTGAAAGTACCTCGAAAAATCATTTTTTTTTATAAATAAAACAACAACTCCAAAACCGAAGACCACATTTACCTGTGCTTTCGATATTAAATAAATAAATGAATAACCTCCAAAGCCGTGAAGTTGCATTGGCTTTACTTTAGCTTTAAATAAATTAATAAAATAACCTCAGATAATAGAGAGCTTAAGCTTAAAATACAGATTCTTAGTCGGATTTTTTGTCGTATTTCTAACCTTCCGGAAGATAGGCTTAAAGGAAACTTGAAGAACTCAGCCAAATTTGAACATAGTCCTCTGATTTAGTCCTCCAAGGTATCGTGGATTTGGTTCCTGTTAATAAAATTTTAATCTGTTTGTGTGATTTTAAAATGACTCGACCTATTGAGAATCCCACCGAATGTAAAGTGCGGGCTGTTATACGGGTTCTCTGTGTTCAAGGCTTCAAATCAGTTGACATTCATCACCAAATCAGTGAAGTGTATGGTGAAAACATTATGAGTGATGGAATGGTGGGGAAATGGGTTAGGGCCTTTAAAGATGACCGCACAAACACTCATGATGAGTAACGAAGTGGGAGATATTCAGTCATAACCGATGTACTTATTCAAAAAGTGGGATGTAGTGTGTAAGAGAATAGACGATTCACGATTTCGTCCTTAGCTGAAAAGTTTCCTGCTGTCTCAAGAAGTGTTCTTTACGAAATTATGTCCGAACGTTTAAATGATCGAAAATTGTGTTCACGTTTGGTGCCAAAAATCTAATCAGGCGGCAATCTTCTTTGACGATGGCATACAAAAGCTGGCCACAAGGTACGATAAATGCCTCAATAGTAATGGAAATTATGTAGAAAAGTAGAGTAAATTATGCCCTTTCAAGTGAATAAATTATTTTTGGAAAAAATTTACATGTTGTTTTTTATGTCAAAATGGTACTTCATTTAAAAACACGCCTCGTACTTTCAAATTGGTCAATTAAAATCTTATTTTCTGAAAGTATTTTTTTCTATGTTTTTCTGAAATATTTTGAAGTCGGAAAATGTAATAAATTTTATAAGTCCGATCGAGATCGTCGCACCCTAATATGCATATATACCACGTTCATTCACACATGTACGAGTATCAAGTTGCACACGTAAAAGGAGAGCTGAAATTAGTTTTTAGTTACAAATATTTTAGTCGATGTTGTCAATGGGTCTGCGTGTCAGGCGGTGAAAAATGTATGCACGAAAACATGGCAATAACTACAATGTATTAATACCTACGATGCACATCTCACATTGTTGTCAACACAGAATACTGCATCACCGGTGGCGCATTTAAAAAATTGGCTTTAAAAATACAAAAAAAAAAAAAGGAAATTAAACAATGTTGCACGAAAAATGTTATGACATCAAAAAAAAAAAAAAAATAATAATAATAAAAAGCTAGCTGATGACAGCTGAAAATGTCTAATGCACGATTTTGTTTTATCTACAATATTTATGTGCATGTATGTATGGGTGTGTGTGTGTGTATCATTAATAAGCTGCATCATTCGCTACCTACATTCCAAATTTGTTGCAGTGTGAACATCAAGAGATGCCTGTACAAGTACGAAAGGTGGAATGTGGAATTGTTGTTAATTGTAAAATGCAGCGAAGTACATAAAAATTCATTAAGTAATAATTTTTTAGAGCCAGTAATTCAGTAATTGTGTCATAATCATTACAATACAGTTAGTGACTAATTGCAATGCTTGGGTGCATTTTCGATGTAATATTGCAAAGTTATATGATTTAATTTGCCCAGAAGAAAGAGATAATAGTGCAGTAAAAGTTTGAAGAAGGAGCACAGCAAGGAGGCAGAATTGAAATTGAATTATTATGAAAATTATGTTGATTAAGAAAATCAAGAAAATTAACTCTTTAATGCGGATGAGAGTTAATAGGCCCATACAACTTTATGAAAGTCAATCTGAATTGAGCAAATTACATGATTTTCACTATTTTTTACAATTACAATTTGGGAATCCTAAATCATAGTCACAAAAGGAATATAAGTGGACAGTAATGAAGAGTAATTTTTTAAAAATATTGGGATTACACAGATTTTGTGAAAATTGGAAAAAGTGCTTTAACTTTAAGTTTACGAAATGTAAACTTTCATTACTTTTTAGCTTCGGAAAAAAATTAATTCGCGAGTTCAACATTTCGAAAGTAGTCTGAAAGTAGACGAAGGTAAAAAAAATGTCATTAGTCATTTGACATATTTGTGACGCAAATCCCTCTAGGTAGGTAGGTTGGGTGGTTGTCGTAAAGACACACTTAGACCTTTCGCAGGTCCATTGTGATACCACTGAAGCTTATCCTTACCCTACGTGTTCCTTTTCAAACCATCCGGTAACTTTAATAAACGAGTAGAGCTTCGTTAGTTTTAGATGGGCTATGTCCGCTACATCGGTTAAAAATGCTGTATCAAGAGTGCGCAGCCTTCTCATAGCTAAGCTTGCACACTCACATAAAAAGGTGTCTGACTGTTTCCTCTTCTTCTGTTTTTAGATAGCTTCTACAGAAATCGAAGTACGGGAGTCTTTACCTTCTAGCGTGGCTGCCTATTAAACAACGACCAGCTAATACCCCTATCATTTTTCTTATAGCTTCTCTGTTAAATCTTAACAAGATTTTCGATCGACCGCTGTTCCTGTTCTGTCTATGAGTAAATTACAAGTGGTTATAGGCATGGGTATTAGCGCCTTATCCGGTTGGAGATCGAGAGTTGTACCTATTCACCCAGATAAGGTTCACTTTGTAGCATTTAGATACGTCATTTAGAAGTTTAAAACATTCTAAAACTGTTGACGAGTGTATTTTAGATTCAAGCGCTTTTATTGCCGCTTGACTGTCCGAGTATATGAAGACTTCATTTGTGTATAATACCCACGTTTTTATTACCATAAGTCCCTCTTTTATGGCAGTGACTTCCGCCTGAATACACTGCAATGATCAGGTAGGCGAAATGATTGGCATACTCCGTTATCCCACTCCTCTTTGGAAGGAAGTATTGTGACGAAGGATTTATCTAAGTTGATATCCGTTGTAACAGGAATGCAGGGAAATTTTTCTACAATTCAAGAGTGTCCTCTCTGGTTTGTTCTGAATATACCGATTTCTCTTAATCTGAGAACCGCTTTTTCAGCTGTTTGCTTGCCGAAATGCTCTATTGGAAATAGGTTAAGCAAAATGTTTAGTGCCTCTGTGGTTCTTTTAATATATAATTTATCTAAAGCCGGCCACCATACTGCATATTATACCGTATGTTAGGTTTGGTCTGACAATTGCTGTGTAAAGGCAATATGCGATAGATGGGAAAAGACCCCAACTTAGTCCTATCAGCTGTTTACAAGAGTAGAGTGCTATTCTTGCTCTTTCAACTCTTTTTTCGACATTTGCCTTCCAACTTAGTTTTCTGTCTAGTATTAGACCTAAGTAGCGGGCCTCATCACTGAATGACAGTGCCACCTAGAGTCGGGGGAGCTATATTTGGAATTTTATGTTTTCTGATAAATAGGATGAATTTAGTTTTATTGCGGTTGACCCTTAGTCCATTTCCTTTTGCCCTCTAACGGAAGAATTTAATTTTCTATTTCAAAATATCTATATTTGACACTTGGGAATTAGACAGACAATAAAGAAGAACTTTTTTACTAAATAAAAAAAAATGATTTTCACTGATGGAAATCTTATTTTGACCTTTACGGGCTGTATATACTGCACAAAGAGACAAGTAACGGAGCCCGTAAAGGTCAAAATAAGATATCCATCAGTGAAAATAGTTTTTTTATTTAGTAAAAAAGTTCTTCTTCTTTATTATTTATATAAAAAAAGAGGATGACTCGTTTTGAGCCAGCTTTCATTTTTTGTATGCAGTACTGCTTACCCGAAATATTGTTAATGTGGAAGAAAACACACAACACCGTAAGGCTATAAAACTGCATGTCGAAAATTATTAAATTCTTATTTATAAGTACGTAATTTTGATTTTTTTTTTTTTAATTTGCATAAAATTTGAGGTTTGGGTTTATATGGTTTTTATAGAAGAATAATTTATATTTTCAGAAAACAAAAAAATTTATATATTTACAGTCGCTGTGATTACTTTTCAAGATGCCATCTGTTTCCTGGTTTGTATGAGTTATGGGCAGAGAGTCGGATATATTATTGGGCTATATTAGAACCAATTCTTGTTTCGAATGGTTGATGTGAAAAGCAAGTACTGTGCTGGACAGTCTTTTTCTTTAGCAGTCTTTCCCTTTTTTGCATTTTCTTTTCCCTTTGCCCACTTGAGTCTTTAAATGTCAGATGTCAGCGAAGCGCCCAACTTCTCCGATATCGATGACATTTCTACATAAGCTAAACGCAAGAATTCGAGCCGAAAAAGTAAACAGATGTTTTGTGTGTATGAACGTATGAATGCACGCACGCATTTCTTCTGAACAGCATACGGTTTTTAACAGAACATCTTCTTTATAGAACAATCGCCATGCTTGGCTGCATTCAATGTCAAAATAAAAATTTATAGACACAAATATGTTTTGCTACAATAAACTTGCGTTAAACACATTACATGCTGTTGACAGCTGGATAATTTGTGCGGAAAGTAAAAGAAAATAAGAAAGTGGTAATCCTCATTAAGAGAATATAACGAAAATATTTTAAAGGAAATTTTAATTTAATAAAGTTATGTGAGTTTTTTGTATATGAGAAACATTATTCCTTACCATAATCGTATACGGGGTTATATTATTATTAAATATATAATATTGAGGTGTTATTTTAAAGTGAAATTTGTATGTGGAACGGAAAAATTAGTGACTGTGGTTTATTGGAATGGAAAAATTATTGGTTATAAAGGCTCATTTCCCAATTTTTCTTTAAACAGTAATACATATCTTTTTTCTAGAGGTTACGCTTTCTACCGAATTTCAATAGTTTTTGAAGAGCCACATTTCTAGTTTTATTTTGTTTTTGAAATTACCATGAAATTATATGGAAGATCCGTATAGTTAGAGTCTGAGTTTTTTCATTCAAATGTAATGATTTTTTCTCCTGGAACTTTAGATGAGTACTCATTGACCGTCCTCAGCTTGAGTCCCGAAAGTAAAGGCAGTGTTCTTTTTGTAGCAGCTAATCAGAACGCTTCATTGGTTGTATAAGTCAATAGTTGACATCGTAGAAATCCTCCAGGGCAAGATCAAAGTCACGAGCTTTTCGACGAAGTCAGATCAAAGGAAGAGGCGCGTTACGTTTCAGTACCAACCTACTTTTGGGCTCGGTTAACAGACATATCATCGCTTAAAGTGCAAGAACACATAATTTTCCCTTGTGCCAACAATGATATTTGCATACCGTAAGCTCATAACTCATTGAGAATAATAGTTGGATTAAAAAGACACTCAAAAAACCAGTCTGAAGTGCGTTTGTTATATAAAAGTAAGAGCCGCATTAAAATAAGGTAGTTAAAGCAGCTTACTCTCTACTGCGAATTTTGTGTAATCCAACGTATGCGATTGCAATAGCCGAAACAAGTTGATGTACGACTACCATGTGGAAGGTCACAGTGTTCGAAAACCGTTCTGTGAACGAAACATCAGTTGGTAGAAAAAGTTTTTTTTAATGGCGGTCACACCTCTGAGCTTATTTCTGCCATGTACTTTATAAACTTCTATTCGAACATTTAGAATTTCACCCAGACAGAAATCTTAATATTGAACTGAACTTAAACTGATTTAACTAAACCTAACGTAACTTACGTATAGCGCAGAAGCTTGGACGATGACAATATCCAATCAGGCGTTCCTTGGAGTGGAGAGAGAGAAAGATTATGCGGAAGATTTTTCGAATTTACACGTTAGCGTCGGCAAGTAACGCAGGCGGTGTAGCAAGGAGATGTTTGGGACGCCATAGACATAGTGCAACGAATAAAGATCCACCGACTATGTTGGCTTGGTTATGCCGTCCGAACGGAAACGAACGCTTTAGCTCTGAAAGTATTCGATGCGGTACCAGCTGGTGGTAGCAGAGGAAGTGGCGAACACTTGGCGTGTTCAACTGGCGCGCTTTGTTAAACTCATGCCAAAATCGTTTAAGCGATTATCGCGCCATTCAAGAAGAAGAAGAACGTAATTTAAAAAAACTGAAGTCAACTTAATCTAACCTAATTAAATTTTACTTACTACTTTTACGTTACTTTACTTTACTTTACTTTACTTTACTTTACTTTACTTTACTTTACTTTACTTTACTTTACTTTACTTTACTTTACTTTACTTTACTTTACTTTACTTTACTTTACTTTACTTTACTTTACTTTACTTTACTTTACTTTACTTTACTTTACTTTACTTTACTTTACTTTACTTTACTTTACTTTACTTTACTTTACTTTACTTTACTTTACTTTACTTTACTTTACTTTACTTTACTTTACTTTACTTTACTTTACTTTACTTTACTTTACTTTACTTTACTTTACTTTACTTTACTTTACTTTACTTTACTTTACTTTACTTTTACTTTACTTTACTTTACTTTACTTTACTTTACTTTACTTTACTTTTACTTTACTTTACTTTACTTTACTTTACTTTACTTTACTTTACTTTACTTTACTTTACTTTACTTTACTTTACTTTACTTTACTTTACTTTACTTTACTTTACTTTACTTTACTTTACTTTACTTTACTTTACTTTACTTTACTTTACTTTACTTTACTTTACTTATCTTTACTTTACTTCTACTTTACTTTACTTTACTTTACTTTACTTTACTTTACTTTACTTTACTTTACTTTACTTTACTTTACTTTACTTTACTTTACTTTACTTTACTTTACTTTACTTTACTTTACTTTACTTTACTTTACTTTACTTTACTTTACTTTACTTTACTTTACTTTACTTTACTTTACTTTACTTTACTTTACTTTACTACTTACTTTACTTTACTTTACTTTACTTTACTTTACTTTACTTTACTTACTTTACTTTACTTTACTTTACTTTACTTTACTTTACTTTACTTTACTTTACTTTACTTTACTTTACTTTACTTTACTTTACTTTACTTTACTTTACTTTACTTTTACTTTACTTTACTTTACTTTACTTTACTTTACTTTACTTTACTTTACTTTACTTTACTTTACTTTACTTTACTTTACTTTACTTTACTTTACTTTACTTTACTTTACTTTACTTTACTTTACTTTACTTTACTTTACTTTACTTTACTTTACTTTACTTTACTTTACTTTACTTTACTTTACTTTACTTTACTTTACTTTACTTTACTTTACTTTACTTTACTTTACTTTACTTTACTTTACTTTACTTTACTTTACTTTACTTTACTTTACTTTACTTTACTTTACTTTACTTTACTTTACTTTACTTTACTTTACTTTACTTTACTTTACTTTACTTTACTTTACTTTACTTTACTTTACTTTACTTTACTTTACTTTACTTTACTTTACTTAACTCATTTCTTGAAAAAAAATCTTGATTAAATTACTTTTATATTAGAGTCCAAATACTACTTATAGAGCCAATGAAGTAAAAAAACAACACATTTTGACGCTTGTACGGAAAAATCTATTTTCCTATACTTTTGTTCTATAAATTTAAATGTAGAA
>JAYXIM010033088.1:0-17305 GCA_037575425.1 Anastrepha fraterculus
GGGGTTAGTCTACTTTGTCACTTTAAAATTTTTCAATTTTTTTTTTTGCATAATTTGAAAGTATATATATCCAGAAATATTGTGTAAAAATTTTAAGAAAATCCGAGCACTCTAACTATTTTTTTTTTACCTGAACATCATTTCGTCTACCTGCGCGTATAGCGTGCATTAAAAACTTTAAACGCGTTTTTCTCAAAACAACGTTTTCAAAATCTAGCTCCACTGTATCTCAAAAACTAATCAACCGATTTTCATAAAATTTGGATCACCTATTCTAGACATAATTTGCACCAAATTGACGCTCGGGGGTTTTGAAATTTTAAATTTTTACTATATATTTTTTTTATATATGCGAAAAAAAAACCGTTCTATCAAAAATTTTCCATTTTTATCAGCCATTTTTTTTGTCTTCATTAAAACCTAATATCCGAGGGTCATTTTGTAGCCAGTATCTTACTGAATCTGAAACATTTTGATTTTTTTGTTTCAGACAAGCCGTTCTTGAGTTCTGATGGAGCTGCCTCACCAACCCATGTTTGAGACGTTACGCTTCACTGCTATTTTTTTACTAAAAATACTATAAAATTTAATAAAAAAAAATTTATTTCTGAATTTTAAGACTTTATTTAATAAATCAAACAAATTTTATATTACTATCATTTATAGTTTTCTCAAAAAAAAAATCACGAATATAGCCTTTTTTTCGAGTCTCCAAAGTAGACTGACCCCTTAAGTTAGGTAGTATAGCGGCCGCCGTAGCCGAATGGGTTGGTGGGCGACTACCATTTGGAATTCAGAGAGAACGTAGGTTCGAATCTCGGAGAAACACCAAAATTAAGAAAAAGTTTTTTCTAATAGCGGCCGCCCCTCGGCAAGCAATGGCAAGCCTCCGCGTGTATCATATTTCTGCCGTGAAAAAGTTCCTCATAAAAATATCTGCCGTTCAGAGTCGGCTTGAAACTGTAGAACCATCCATTTGTGGAACAACATCAAGACGCACATCACAAATAGGAGGAGGAGCTCGGCCAAGCACCCAAAACTGGTGTACGCGCCAATTATATATATAGTATAGGCTTGCACTATAGTTGTTATCGATAACTAAAATTCTCTTAGGAGTAAGTTTCCATTCTAAGTTCTTACTTCATGGTCAACTCAACCACGTACGGTCCAAAGTTACTTTGTACTTCGTTATAAGCTGGAATATGCAATATTTCCATGAAGGTCATCATAGTACGATTTCCCTCTTAAAACATTTTATTCGTAATGCTGTAGGCTCATCTTTTCTCTTGGAATCCTTTTATCTCCTCCCTCTTCATATAAACCTTCGAAATAATGAAATTTTGCTTCTAGAGTACGCCAAGGACAATTATGCATATTATGCCCTTATCATAGGCGCTTGCTTTGAGAAAATTAAATCTGTACTCAAACTCATTAGAGACAGATTTTTCTATTCATAAGACTAAATTTAAGTAATTATTAATATAATTCTTAATTTCGCCTGTATATTCATTTATCTAGAATTTGTTATTTAGTCTGTAAGAACCACTTTACTTCATAGATTTCTATTTATAAATAAATTGGAAGAGTCCTTCTTATTATAATCGTCAGCAAGTCTAATAATAAGTAAACAATTTAAGGATCACAGAGGTTCTATAAAGTTCCCTTCGGTAATAAGTGCAACTTGCTTTGCATCAATAATCACCGGACATCCGCTTCTCTCCAGCTTCTCTTTGCCAAATGACCCAGAATAACAGTAAGAGGACGACCCTTGCTGAGTGGATGAGCTCACCATTCGCTTCCCCACTCCACTTGAACAATTGTTGCAAATTCTTTGATAGCCAAACCAGATATGCTGCCTTCTGGTATGAACTTTCAAGTACTTTTTAAAGTTTACCAAGCATTAATTATTTACAACTTACACTTATGCTTAAATAGTTAAATACTTTTAAGTTTTCAATATTCGTAGTCTTGTTCATGCTAAATATTATTTTCTTAAATTTTTTATAAAAACAGAATTCGTTGTGTAACAAAAAATGATAAATGAAAGTTGCAAATTTAACAAATTTCCAAAAATTTCCCTACAAAATTGTAACAATTTAATAAAAACATCTAAAAAACTTTTGGATATGCAGTTTATAGTCCAATTTTATTACAATTTTAGTACAATAAAGTGTAAGCCTTAAGTCACTCAGAGATCGCTTTGATTTTTGACGATAATTCTTGTATACGATTTTTTCCCATATGCCATAAGTCTCTTAGATATGAGTCTATGAAAGAAAATGCTCAACACCTCGCGAAAGCATTTGTCAAAAATCAAACCAAATATGTAGTTAAAACTTGATAATTTGTCATGTTGCTATTATTTTGAACACAGGTGTATGTTTGCCATAAGTCACTTTTATGTACTTACTAAGTTCTTATGCGGTCATAGTAAGGCAAGAAGGTTAAATAAACCCTTGTCATAAAATTAAAGTGAGATTTTTAAACTTCTAATCCCTTAACAAATACACTAGACAACTTTTAAATACCATTTTATTTACAAAAACCTAAAATGAATACAAAAAAAAGGATGACCGCCCGTAGATTAAAATGAGCAGTACACTGATTTACGAAACGCCGAAAACGAAATCATTAAGGTTCCAGAATAGATTCATTTGCATTCAAAACAATCAGCATCATTCAGCGCCATTTGCTCCTTTTTTCTCACAAAAACTCATTCTACCAAACATGCGGGAAATGCAATTTGCCCAGCTGGCAGGGGGTCTGCCTAATTCGTGACATATTTGCTCAGAGTGAGAAAGAGCAGGCGACAGCAGTGAACTGGGGCAGCAATAAGGGGAAATGGAAAAGGCTCTGCGTCTGCTGCTGGACTGATGTTTGTTTATTTTGCACCATTATTTTCATTTTTTCCACACCGACCGATTTCTGCTGCTGACACGCTGTTAAATTAATTAAACTTCTTCAATTTTAATTTAGTGCTTCTCGACACAGCAGCAAAGGAGCTTTAAAAGCCAGTAACAGTGGCGGCAATGGTGGCAAAATATGTACGTACGAGTACGAGTGTGTAGTAACAGCAACAAGTGCAAAAGCAAAATAAAAGTAAAGAAACGGAGTAACGGTAAATACGGTAGTAATTGGGAGAACTTTGTACTAAGAACAACACGAGAAAGTAGAAAAATTAAAATTGATCGGAAAAAGTCAGTTGAAGCACAAAAACAAAAAAATAATGAAATTAATAAAACGAAAAAAAGAGAAAAGAAAATCACTTAAGAAGTTTGGAGTATTGAATAAAAAACTGGCGTGGAAAGGAAAATACAAATAATGGAATGAGCGATCGATTCGACGAGTCATACACACTTCTTTCGCCCAGTCGCCTTGGCACCAGAATCCCCAAACAGCCACACAACCCACCCATAACACTAGCCCTGAAGTTATTTCATTAAAATTTTAATTGACGGGCATTTTCCGGCAAATCAACTCAAGCGAACGTGCGACAGTCGCAAAGGCGATAAGTGATGGACAAGAGTTTCGAAAAAGGCAGCTTATGCTGGTAAGTAGTAGTAGCGGCATTGCAAAAAGTATGGACGGACAACTTTTCGTCACCAATTTTCAAGGAAATTGCAAGCTTTGATGTATTTTTTACTCAAGTTAGATATTTTCCTTTTAGTGAATAATTGGTTTTTTTTTCTCTTTCACTGCGAAGTGACCAGACCACGTTGTAACTGTTGCTACCACACCCTGAGAGTCATGAAAAATTGTCACTAATAAAAGATGGTTTGAAAAATTCTTTAAAAAGTCAGCATTTGGCGAAGAAAGGAAGTGTAAAGTGCAATCAAAAGAAAAGGAAAAGTGATTTAGATGAAGTGAATGAATATTTACGAGCTTGCCACCAGGCAAGTGGCCTGACACAGCCAAGCGTTTGGGCGGCAGTCGTTTGTTAGCAACTTCAAAGGTATCTTGGCAAGCTGACACAAGCGAAGGAACATTAACATGCGCTCGCGCGCGTCAACTGAATCATTTGGCAAACGCTGACTTAAGCATGTGGACAAGAAAGGAATGCATGAATACGTCTACGAAAGAGCTATGGCAACTTGCACGCGAATCAGTTAGCTCAAAAGCAGTACAATGGTAGAGAAGGCAATGAGACAGCAAGAAAATATGCAAGGAGTTGGTTGTGCGCACAGGAAACTCAGCTATGCAACACCTACCCGCAAGGACAGCTGCTGAAATGCACATAGGTGGCATCGTTCCTCCCACACACCCAACTCATTCGCGCAGGGAAAAGCAGTAACGGAAAATACATAAAATTGACTTGCGGTTACTTGCCACCTGCAACAACCACGCGCCAAGTGGTAAGTGCCACCAGCAACCCTACCCAAAACCATGCCCGCCTTTAATGCAGTACGCAAGCAAGCCGGCGGCAACACTCCTTGCCTTACCAAACCATACGGCGCGTCTGTGCGTGTGAGATATATATACATACATACATGCCACATAAACACAAGGCAAGCAAGTAAGCAGTAAGTAAGCGAACTACAACAATAAAGGCCCCAAACCAAATCACCTGACTTGCTTACAAAATAAAAGGCTGAGGTTGAAAATCAACAAAAGCGGCAAACAATAGCAAAAAATGCGCAACAGTTGCATTTATGAACCCCGGCAACAACAAAAACGACGAAAGGAATGAAACTCCAGCTGCCCTAATAGCAGCAAAGACTGTCATGCAACCAGTCGACGTTGTGGCGTCGTCAGACCAACTGCCTCGTAGCATAGCCTTCGGTCGCCAAGCAAGCGAAGTAACGCAAACATATCCTGCGGTAAGTTTTCTCATTTCCACCTCAGCTCAGTTCAGTGCTCAACTCTACTCAGGTCTACTCACACTGACTGACTGTAGTTGTCGTTTGGACAGTAGCTGTAAATGCTCAACCGAAATGGGCAAAGTGAAAACTATAGAAGCGTGACGATGCGAGTGGTTTTAACCTGGTCGTAGTAGATGTGGAGCGACGTAGTCTCTCCTATCAACAGCATTGCCAGCTGTAACACGTTGGTGTCTGCCAGCAACCACAAGCCCAAGCACATACACAAACGCAAATAAACAGTGAGCTACAGAAGCTGACAGATAGACTTACGGTTTTGTTGTAATGAATGAACGCAGTGAGGTTGCCAACCGACTGCTCAGTATAAATTAAAATTATATATGGCATGAACTTTTTTAGAAGACCTTCTTTCACGGAATACTTTCCGTCGCTCTTTTTCCATAACTTTCCCTCTTAATTCATTGTTTTCTCTTACCCAAATACTCGTAAGTCTTTTTCTTCCCTTAAGTATTTTTCTTCTTTGACGTTTTGAAAGTGTTCTAATATAGTGCTGCAGTATTTTTGATCTCACGGACAAGCTGTTGCTAATTTAAAGATCTAGGCAAAGCTGGTTGTAAATCAAACGGAGTATCAGGAAGCTTTCGGAGATGAGACCACACCAAGTAAACTTTTCGTTTCATAAGCCTGATGATAATTGTCGAAAGTAGGCTCGACGAAATGATTTGAGAATGCAAATGCTTAGCACAAGCCAATGAAGTAATAAGAGAATATCGCAATAGATAAACTTCCCCTAAGCAGGTGGGCTACGTATGAATTCAGCGAACCGCTAGCAAGAACATTCGCTAATAACGCCACGGCATCGTTCTAGTAAGCCTCAATTTTCGTTTATTATGCGTATCCTTAATAAAGAACTACCCATTATGATGTTATTCCTTTTGAGGTTGGCATAAGTAGGCACACAGTCCGTGCTGCAATTCCATCTTTATATTCTATTGTTATCTTACATCAATGGTCTTATTACCATGAGTTTCTGAACCAACTTCTTTTCTCAGATCTTTCCCTTCGAGTTTCTGAAAACCCTCTAATTTCTTATCCCACCTCTTTTTATCACCGTTGTCCACCTTACCGGGATATCATGGAACCTCATAGGCCTTACAGCAATGTAGAACCAATATGAAAGCCGGATGGAAAATGCTATGCCTTGCCGAGGAGTCTGCAGACGTAAATGGAATTGGAGGTTTCTTTCTGGACTCTTTCCTTTACATTCAATACGTTTCATACGTTATAAGCAGCTTAAATGTATTGCTGGAGGTGAGACCAAGTTAGGGTCTTGCACTTCGCAGTGGAAACTACTACCCACTCTCTGGATATTTGGTCCCATTTTTTTGCTCAATCGCATGATTCTTTTCCCTAAGAGTATTTCGCTCATCACGGGTTAGATATCTGCTTGAGATGATATCGACCAGCTCTTCTGCCTATACAGTTATCTTTGGTTGACCATCTGTCATTATGTATTGCAAGGCTTATCTGTTAGAATGAAGTCTCCCCAAAAAGGCTTCCATAGAGATGCTGTTTAAAGCTCTTTAATTGTCAAAGAAGACACTAATGATGGTATGTTCTCCGTAATGCAAGGGTAGTTCCTTCTTCAGGTCAAAATTATGGCAGTTATAAAAGTTCACAAAACTTGATTGCATTACATATATAGCGGGAAGTCTCTTTCGTCTAGTGCACTGACCGACTTAGCGGAATCATCTACTCTAATGGGAATTTGAATTCCTACTTCTTATTATAGGATTAAATTCTGTTCGTCAACAGCTTTTGTACAAGAGATATAATTTGTTTAAATTATAATGTACGTAAAAAATACTAGTTATCGATAGAACTGGATGTCCAACACTCATTCCAGCGTTTGGGAGGGTGTCCGGATGGCCTCGTAGTCATCAGCTTTCCTGTCATTATTGATTTAGCCAACCTATTGTCGAACATGCGTAACATGTAATTTTTCCATTCTCTTCTTCGTCTTCGGCTCCACCTAAAAATGTCATGCGAGTCGCATATCCCTCTAATATCTTCGTTTCGCATAAGACCTCTGCGAGTATGTCCTGTGATTGATCGCAATATTGCAATTTCAACCTTGTTCACTTCTTGTTGTGTTGCAGTTGTATCTGCTCAGATGTAAACGGAATAGGTGAGTACTGGTCGGACTTTGCCTTTTGATGCCTTAGATGCTTATTTCGCCATATTACACCGCGCAAGCATTCAGAGATTCGTCCTGCTTTATTCAAGTGGTTGTTGACTTCAGCTGTTAATTCTTTCGATGACGTAATTATATACCCAAGTAGCAGAATTCCACAACCTGTGTGATACTCTTTCCATATACTGCGAGTTTACACTTGAGCGTCTGCTTAGATACTGTCATGCTCTTCGTCTTGGCTACCTATATCTGCATACTAAATGTAGAAACAGGTTTCTCGAAGGCATAGAACAGCCGCTGAAGGTCGTCTTCGTTTTCCGACCTTATAACTGTGCCATCGACGTAGCACATTATCTTGACTTCATTTCCCAGCAAATATCCTCTTGTCCGTGTAGATTTTACAGCATACATTATCTCGTCCATAATCAGATTAAATAGGTTTGAACTTAAACTGTCGCCTTGTCTTATCTCTGTTGACACCGGTATTTGGGTTAATATTTCATTATTAGTCTTGAAGGAAGTATTTACGATGTTGACATTTCTAATTACTGCCAGAATATTGTCAATATTGCGTTTGTTAGTTCATGACAATATGAAGTTAATGGCTACTGAATCATTTAGCTGTAATAAACATAACGAAAAAGAAGTTTCATTTTCAACATTTTTCAATAAAAATACATTGAAGACAAGAAGCCATTATTTGCTGAGAAAACTCAGCAAACTTTAAAAAATCCCGAAACTAAATAGGTTCCATTGATTCCATAAGAATTGATTGGCTATTACATCTGCTACTTTTTCAAATTTAAAGTCCTGAAGAACGAATTAAATAAACTTACTTTATTTAAGGTAATAGACAAAATAAAGTATATTAAGAGATAATGTTGGCTATGCATGGCATCTGGCAATCACTTTCTAGTACCAAACCCATTAATGCAGACCAGCCAGTAGTAGAAATAAGCCTGCATCGGCATCGCCGCCTATACCAGAACACCTACAGCGAAGCAGTCGACTCAACCACATTGCAAGCATCAGGCGAGTCCAGAACAGTGACAGCAGCAGCAACACATCCTGGCGGACAAACATGCCGCCAGTGACTGCTGGTGATGACTGAACTGGGCATCCACAACCATTCGCAGCCACAGACGTGCCAAATGACAACACTTTTAGCAAGCAAAGCAGAAGTGTGCTTGTAAGGCCCATTAATGTGCTAGTGACATGTGTCCTGTAGTCGCCATATGCGCGCGGTGCACTGTGTGTGTGCGCGCTTGTGTGTTTGTATGGAAGCATCGAAGGAATGCTATGCAACCAGAGCAATATGTTGTCCTCTATGCTGCGCTTGTTTGCGATAAGCTCGTCTAAAAATGCTATCCTCGACTCTCTGTTTGTGCAGAGACCGGCTTCCGCTGCGCATGTGCCCACACAAGCGCCCTCCCTTGCCTGCGAGGAAATGCTGATTTAGCACGTTGATGGGCGCGATAGCGGTACTGAGGCGTGGGCGGGCGCGCTATGGTGACTTTCGTTATGTAAACAATTTGTGAAAGCCAATGCTTTGCAAACTGATATCCTGCCGAATTGTTCAGTCAGCACAACTCGGTTTCAGTCGTACTTTAGCATTCGCGTTAAGCGGTAGACGGTGCACACGAAAAAGCGCATCAGGCACATAGCTAACCGCAACAAGCTAACTTTAGAGAAAAAAAGAAGTGAGTAGAAGAAGCAAAAGCAAATAAAACAAAAATGCCGGTGGTATTGTAAACGCACAACACCAACAAAAATACTACATTTTCTAGCTAATACTCTGCTACAACTCGGGTTAGTTGGCCTAAACTCAATACACTAACGCGCGCTGTTCACATCATTCCTTTGCTGAACTTCCCAGTCGAAGAACAAATTTTTAATTTCCGGCCGCGCGTACTCAACGTTCGTTCGTCTCGAGGCATTTTGCAACGTCTCTGTAGTAATCGGGGAAATAGTCGGCGCGTGTGTTTTCTTTGTTTATTCGTTACGCGTTGTGCCGCGCCCGTTCAGTGTCATTGTCAGCAGCGCCCATTGTTGTTATCACTGTCAGTGTTAGTGTCAACGCCGCTAATCCGCTGTGCGCGTCGTGTTTTCAATTTCGCATAACAACAACAAACAATCAAGGGATTAATAAGGAAAGCAAGGAAAAAATAAATAAAAAAGAAGTAAAAAATACAAAAAAAAATTAAAAATCAAAAATTGCGCTACAAGCAAATATCTAGTATAGGCGATGATAAGACATACATATATACACGTATGATTTAATCAAATGCAGAGCAAAATTTAATACCCTTAAAGCGTATTTTTCCCACCATAAGATTGGCCTAACAAATAAAATACTTTTCTGACATGCTGCATAACTGGCATTTATATCCAATTCCCGTATAAACGCCGCACTGTAATCACTGCTCGCTTTGCTTATTAAGTGTTTTGCAACTTTACCTGTCACAAAACCAGCCAACTGCCACTCGACAGCTACGCGCGTTACCGTTACTGCTGCTGTCACGCAAGCATATTAATGAGTTGTCAAACGCGCTTACGCTCCCACTGCCCAACAACAAAAACAATAAGTACACAAGCCAATCCTACTAACTAACACTTCCTGCCAGTGCACACAAATCCGCATTCAGCGCGACTTCATTTGCGAGCAGGGATTGCATGACCGCGCTTTGCGCTTACCGACTTGTTGTCGTGGTCGCGTTGGCCGCGTCGTTCATGCCTCATTAGTGTGTCATAAAAAGTTGCTGTTGTCATATTGTTACTGCGGTTTCAACAACAAAAAAACAAATCGAGTTGACGCGCGCTAACAATAGCGTCGCATTAAAAGGATTAGAAGAGTGTTGAAAGTCTCGAAATACAACGCCTAGTCGCGCGGCATGCAAAAGGACACTAGCAAATAAATGCTTTTGTCCTTATCAGCTACAACGTGTGCATTTAAAAGTGTATAGGTGTGTGTATTTAAAAGTGTAAGCTGAGAAACAACACTGAGCCGATCCAAAGTGTCTGTGAGTGGTAAATTATTAAAAAAGCTGAAAAAACTAAATTGAAGTGGTAGACTAGCAGGCGGGTAACCCAGCCGTCGTTGCTAAGGCTAGTTGAAATATTATCCAGCGAAATTGCTGAAAGTGCAAAATCACCGGGATAAGTGCGTTTAAGCAAAAACGTAAAATAACGGCAGCAACAACAATCACAAATCACAAAAACAGCATCTACAAAGAACTATCTTTTATGCCGGGCGACCCTAAGCCAAGCGCTCAACGACACAACGCTCAGCAACCCCCGCACCTAGCCCCCCTCTTTTGTATACGGCTCCGTTTTCAGTAGTCACTTGGTTGTGTTAGTCCTTTGCCAGTTCTTGTGTCTGTCAGCGCGCTTCAACAAGAGTACAATAAGCGCTAAAAAGGCCCCAAACGCGCATACACAAATAAACATATAAATAAATAAAAGTGAATACGAAAATTCAAGTATGTGAAGCTGAGCCGCACGTAAGTGTGTTTGCGTGCGAGCGCCTAGGTGATATGTGTATTGTTGCGCATATGTAATTTTGTATCGCACTTGGCCTTTACGTGCTTAAGCCCACCCAAAAACCACCTCTGCTTGCGTAGTGAAACGTGTAAATCGTGAGCGTGTCGAATTACCAAAAAAGGATATATTACATTATACACTTATAACGGTATATGCGAAATGTCCTTGTCGTAGGATATCATTTCACATCAATTTCGGTGTCGAGAAACTTTCCAACGGCAAGCGTTAGCGCTCCAACTACGTTGCGCTGTGCCCACCAATAGCAATTTCACCGATGGCCCAGTTGCCAGCGAGTCTGCGAGACAGCCAGTCTAGCGCATAAGCTCCTCAACTATTCAACTGTGCTCAAGCCGGCGACCGCAACACCATTTAAGCTGATTGCATTTTGATAAGTGAGGATTTAATGTGTTTTTCATAAACAGTATAAATAGTATTTGCTGCCTTCCTTTTTTGTTTTGGTTATTTGTTGGTTGGCAGTACACACGTCCTCCTTTGCATATAAAGTGCACACACATACATACATTTGTTATTATACTCATACCACTATAATAAGAGCGATGTATTATACAAGTATATTAGTGTAGGTGTATGCCATGGAAAAACGTTCACATAACGGGTATCAAGTGTCTTAATGCGTAGACCCAAAACCGACTTAAAAGTTTAGCCTGTAAGTAGCAACATTCTGAACTTATTTTAAAAAATATTTCTTTACGTTTATACCTTTGCTCCTTGAGCTCACACCATGCGAAATGTGACACTTTTTCTAGCTACTACAAAACCAATATGGATTGCAGTTGTTCTTTTCAATTTATTTTTAAGTTACTTCTAAAAAATAGTGACTACACTGGCGAGCATAACTGCGTACCTGGTTAATTTTGTTTTCAATATTTGCAATATTTTTCGAGTTAACTTTTTTTATTATGGTTTTAATATTCTGCATGCTTTAAACAAAATCAAATACATAAATCAAACTTTAAAATTTTATAAAAATTAAGAAAAATCCAACAAATCTTCACTTAAATTTTGAAGTTTCTAATCGGAACTTTTAGATAAACTTTGGTTACGCAGTAACATTAGAATTTTACCATTGAAAGAATCGCGCGTATTCAAAAGATCGTCCACAATATGCGCTTATATGCGCTATATTTTTACTTACACCCTATAGTCAAAAAATAACGGGAATGTTTAAATAAAACAAAACAGAGTTAAATTTCAGGCAAATTTATTTTATCTCCTTCAAAATATGACCCGTTTGAAGCAACGCACATATGCCAACGTTTAACCAAGTCCGCCATGCATCTCTGGTAGGCCGACGAAGGGATGGCATTCAGCTCCTTCGTCGCATTCTCTTTGATCTCCTCTATCGACTGAAATCTCCTTCCACGAAGTGGTAACTTCAACTTGGGAAACAAAAAGAAGTGGCACGGGGCTATATCAGGTGAATACGGTGCTTGCACGATGGTATTTACTTGGTGTTTGGTCAAATAATCCAGCACAATTTGGGCTCGGTGCGATGGCGCGTTATCATCATGCAAAATCCAAGAATTCGTTTAAATTTCCTTCCTTGTTCATTCCTCTCGGGAGCATAGGGCCTCGACAACACTCAGCCTTGCGTTGGATTCTTTAATCTGTTCTTGATTTCTGACAGGCTAGGTGATTAGCCTGCCGCTACCAGTCCTAAGTAGTGGGAGTGTCCACCTGTCCTTGCTTAGGAACAACGCCTTCTTACTGCCTCGAGCGCCATCTGCGTCTCACATTTTTCTGGCAGAAGGATCGCACTTTGCTAAATTTCGTGTGCCTGCGCTATTATCGCGGTCGCCCGCTTCCTTTTGCTGGCGCCAGTGATGCAATGTGTAACTGAGAGTTTTTCTTTGTTTTTTGCTTGTTCAGCCACAATGCAAAAAATGCACAGACTATTGTACGGGAGTAAGGATGGAAAGGATAAGTTTTTAGGGCTGAGGAATGTAATTGGAGGAATTTTTAGAAACAGGGAAAGTGGTAAATTTGGAAAAGTGCGAGGGCCGTGCTTTACGTGGGATGTGAACCCACATAGTTCCAACTTCTGGAATGGCAAGGTATATACAGTGCACCAAAAAGAAACTGGGACACCGATATTCAAAAAACTTTAATTTATATAAATAAAGAAACTATCCTCAATGATTCCCCTACTTTTTTTCATAACTGAATTGCAAAAGGTAAAGGATTTTCCAATAAGTGGTGTTATTCCCGAAAAAGATCAATGGTTTCGTTGCTTGTGTGGCACGTAGTGCCGTCTTGTTGAAAATAAACGTTGTCCAGATCAAAACAATCCAATTCCGGCCATAAAAAATCTTTAATTATCTCTCGATAGCGCAATCCATTCACCGTAACTGTTGCTCCAGCTTCATTTTCAAAAAAGTAAGATCCAATAACGCCGCCGGACCATAAACCGCACCAAACAGCCAATGTTCACAATCATGCACGATAACGACCCAAAGCGTACTGCGCTAATTGTAAGAGAATGGTAGCTTGACAATGAAAAAAATGATTGTCTTATCCTTCTCAGAGTCCAGATCTTAATCCCACTGTATATATAAGTTGAGTAGTCCCTCGCTGCCGTTCTTATATATGTATACAATTGCCCCGAGAAGAGAATAACTAGAAAACTGCACAAGTTGACTTTCATGAAAAATATATTTTGCCCCTAATCGTAGGAATACAAAAGTTCTTAAATATATTGGCGAAATTCTACGAACTGCAACGGCAATGGCAGCTTTAGTTGTTGTCGTTGTTGTTATTGTCACTTCAGGACAGCTGTAGCTGTTGTTATTTCGGGAATTTAATATCTTAGTATAGTTTTATTTATTCTGGAGAACGCTAGCAGCTGAGCCTCAATACTGCAAGCGTTGCAGACCATCAAATACAGCTTCTAGTGGAAATGCGATTGGCGTGGAAGTCATGTGTTAACTTACGTATGGCGCTTACACTACTTTTCGAGGTGCTTTACCGAGCTCCTCTTCTTATTTGTATTGTGCGTGTTGATGATGTCCCATAAATAGAGGAACCCTTATGACCTTCATTTCTGCCGGCTTTGAACGGCAGATGGTTTTTTTATAAGGAAACTTCTGCCGTTGCCTACCGACAAGTGACAGATATTAGAAAATACTTTTTTCTATCATTTTGTGTTTCACACTCGGTGTTTCGAGCCCGGTCCTTAGTTCCATTAAATTTTTGATTCCATCCCTTCCTATAAATCCCACCTCTTTTAACTAACCTAAGGTCCTTTGACAACAGAAGGACTATCTTTTCTCTGTCTTCTGGGACTGTCGTGATAAATGACAATATTAATTACGCCTCACTTCTACGGCTATTCAGGTCCTTATTCCTACCAGTAGTCCTCGTTGTTATCTTCTAGTTATCCTTTTTATATCAGTAGTGCAAGATTTCGAATTCTTTTATCCTTGGTTTTTTGTTTTTTAAACTATTCAAAAGAATACACCCTTTCTGCCTTTTAAGCATCGAGAGCGCATTCAATAACGTATCTCCTGAAGCAATAACAACAGTGCATACGGAGATGGGAGCAAATAGTGCGCTGCTCTAGTTTACATAATAAATGAGAATCGGACGGAGTGCAGAATTAATTGGAACTTCTACCAAGAAATTTACGGTAATGGGACGGCGGAACAATCTCACTATTGCTGTGAAAGTTGGCGGTCAGTAGTCTCCTCCAGAAACTTTCGTCCGGTATAACTTTCTTCCAGGCGGAAAGATAGTTGAAAGTGCCAATGATAATGTAAAAACAGTCTTGGGGAAACACCTTCTTCTACAAAGATCTCTGAACCAACTGTTTTTTCGAAGGCTAGGAGTAAACATCTTCTCTCTTCCCTGTTGTTAAAAACAAAAATATTCCTCTCACTCTCAGAGTAACAAAAAGGGATAAATATCTAATCCTTGTGTTGGAAAGGAAGCTAATCTGGTTACTCACAATTGGAGAAGAAATGGACAATGGAACCAATAATAGTACACTGGCTCTATATAGTGGTAGGTAAGCCAATCCGCTACTATGGCATTGTAGTGTAGCGTAACGAATCCATCTGCAGAATTCCCCGACAATTGTGGTCGACTCTCAACACTAAACGCACAGCATTACAGCTACGCGAAAATAAGCACAGCCTCAGTGTGATGATTTATGTTACAACGGGCGTGAAATGAAATGTGAATGAGTACTTTGTATGACTACTCCGGGCATCTATCACACCTCGTAATCTGATTCTCTTAGAATTAATCAATTTTTGAACATTATAGCCTTGGGGTATTTCGTGCCATTCCTCTAAAACAACTTTTATGAGTTCTCCACGACTTCTTGAGTGTTTTTTCAACTTTTTTCTTTAATTAAATTGGATTAATATCTGGGCTTTGAGCTGATGTATCCAATGCTTTACTGCAATTAAAAAGAAACTACATTCTGACCATATGAGCTTTTTGGTTTAGATCGTTGCCCTGGTAGAATTTAAACTAAGTTGTGTTGTCAACAATGAAGCCAAATTTTATTGCACTCTTTGCCAACACGCAGCCTATTTTGCAGTATATTCAAATATTGTCGTGCATCCATCTTATCTTCTATAAAGACCAAAGCACCCATTCCCTTGCTAGATATGCATCCCCACACCACGGCAGAAAGGGTACTAAATTTCACTGTCGGTATAATATTCCGCCTTTTCAGTGATTTTAACGGCTGTCTCCACACTCTATTGGGTGGTTGAGCGACAGATAATCGCTTTTCAATAGGCTATACAGAGGCTTCTTTCGAACAGCTCGTGCAGTATTATTGTGCTTTTACAAAACTTGGTGGACTGTTTCATGAAATTTCTTGTCTAAATCTGCGGGCTTGCAGCTACTTTTCTCAACAAAATATGTTCGGTGCGGTCAGATATTTTCCGCGGTCTCCCACTTGCACATTTTGGCTCCAGCCTATTTTCATTTTTTGCATGATTTATTATGTTATAAATAATTTGTTGGGTTAAATAAAACATTCTTAATAACTTTTGCGCACTTTTTCCTATTGTATAACTATAATAGACCGAGTGAGTCACGTCAATCGAAGTCCCCTTTCCGGGCATTTTTGCGTTCTTTATAATTTACATATAATTTGATATTTTAATCAGCAAATTACTCTTTCGAACACTTTATGTCTGATTGATGACTAACGCGTGTGTAACAACTCAGTGAGATAAGGGTATATCAATCATCGGCAAATGATGCCGAAAATAGGTATGTAAAAACACTTTCTCGACAGCTGAGAAAAGTAATCCTTTTTTTGTTTTGTTTGCCTTGGTGGATTCAAACAATTTACCATTAGGAAATACTAGTAACTATGTAAATTAATGCAATAATTTTGAAAGGCTCTCCAAATTCAATAAGAAGCGATAGTTTTAGTTAGATAAGTGCAAATAACTTTAATATTTTAGTGTGTGAGAACATTTTCTTGACAAACTGTATATAAGGGTTATCGAGGAAGGAAATCGATCAAGGCAAAATTCTCAGCATCTACCTTATTTGGTGCCGTCACAGTAAATTTCTATGGCCTTATTTTTAGTTTGGTATTTGGCCGAGCTCCTCCATCTATTTCTGGTGTGAAACCTACAGTTTTTGCCGCCGCCGAACGGCCAGGTATTTTTTATGAGGAGCTTTTTAATGGAAAAACCGCTATTAGAGAAAACTTCGTATTTCGAACATAGGCAACACCGAATAGTGATCTCGCACCAACTCATTCGGCTACTGCCGCCAAATATTTTCACGGGCTGCGGGCTACCCTCACTTGTCTAAGCCCACTTTTATGTGCAATGTTATACCAGCGGGAGGTAAGACAATACTGCGCAACATTTTCCAAATGAAAGACATTTCTTACTGCTTGTCTTTAATAATAATAAGTTCGGAATGGGAAATGGAACTTGTTCCATGTGCAATGCTGGAGAGCTTGAAAATATAGGACACTTTTTGGCGCGGTGCTCAGTACTAAGAGAGTATAGAATAAAATTATTTGAAAATCCACATTAGAAGAATCAGAATTGACAAATGTTCTGAACGGTATCAATGAGTGCTGGGATAAACTTCGAGATTTACATTAAATATGCCTATAAATATGGAAGCTTGCTTACTATAGAACTTAATTTTCAAAGAATGTCCTCATTGTACGTAATTTAACTACGATATACCGACAGACGACGTATATTGAAAATTGACGCCAATGTTGAAAATTTATTGTATAGTTGATAATGGAGATATCTTTGTAACTTTATTTTTAGAATTGTTTTAAAATTATATTTTTTACATTTTCTATATGAATAAATAAATACCACTACTACTACTGGCGAGTCCAGGGGTTTCAGCCCTTTTTTTGCCTCATTTTTCTCTGCATTTCATATACTTATGATACTTACTTATGTGGCGCCATAACCGTGTGTTGGTTTTGGCCGAATCCAAAATGGAGCGCAAGCTGTTTCTGACCTTCGCTCGTTGGTGCCAGTTGGAAATCCTGAGCAACGGAGATGTTGTCTTCCTCTTCCACGCCTTCCTTTTTGCGTTACCGAGTCGTAAATTCTCCTTGCTGAAGCGTCTTCTTTCCTGCGGGAGACATGGGCAGTCCAGCGTAGTCGCTGTATTTTTACACGCTTATCTATGTCCATGTCCCTATATAGCTCATACAGCTCGCTGTTCCACTGTACGCAGTACTTCTCACTAACGCGGAGGGGGCCAAAAACCTTTTTCTCTGATG
>JAYXIM010033089.1:0-17255 GCA_037575425.1 Anastrepha fraterculus
TATAAGAGCACGAAGAGCGAGGTAGCCATCATTTTTTCCCGTTTCTTTTGGATTGGATCCACTATGTTTGCCGTCAGTCTACTGAGTAGGGATGCCGTCTTAGCGGCTTTCTCTGCTGCGTGTTTTATTAAGGCTCAGAAGGTTACTTTAGTCCAGTCTTATGTCTAGGTACTTTGGAGCTTTTTTTGTGGTTATCGTATTCGATCAAGTTTGCATGCTACCTTCAAGTGGAATGTGCTTCTTAGTTAGAAGTATTAGCTTCGTTTTCTCTGTGACTAATTTGAGGCCACGTGAATCTAGCCACATTTGTGTTCGTATCATTACTTGGTTAAGTTTTCTATGACCTTCTTCAAGGTTTCGTGCTGTGATGAGTGCTGCGATATCGTCTGCGTATCTGATTAGAAAGGTCGTATCGGGAATGAATATATTGAATATCTCGTTATAACAAATGTTCGATAAGTAAGGACCGAGGAGTGATCCTTGTGCCGCTCCGGATGTAACGTCTATACAACGAGAGGATCGGTTTGATAGACTAGTTTGCGGTCTCGTAAGTAATTCTTCGTTATGCGGTGTAGGTATGCTGGAATTTCGAACATCAGCTTTAAGGCGGCGAAAAAGTCCTTAAAAGTCTTACGCTATTGAAAGCGTCCTTTACATTTAAGATGGCAAGGAAGATTGTATACTGCCCTGTTGCGCTGTTCCTATGCTTTTTATGACAGTTTTGATTGCCCCTATTGTAGACTTTCCGCGTCTAAAGCCGTGCTTTTTTGCTGATAGTCCTCCGTTATCTATAGCTGCGGCCAGTTGAAGCTTAATTAATCCTTCGAGGAGCTTGCCTGTTGTGTCGAGCATGCATAATGACCGATATGCTGCTGGGAGGTTCGGGTTGCCTTTTCCTTTGATTATTAGCTCGAGCTGCTGCTGTTTTCAGATTCCGTTGTGCATGTCTAATAAGACTTGTGGTCGCATTTTTGCGATACCCTTGAAGACTTCTGCGGGTACTCCATCTGGTCCTGGTGCTTTGCTATACTTGAGCTTGCTGGAGCTGCGAGAGCTGACTGGAGTTCTTCACTGGTGAATATTGGAGGCTCTTCTGTCATGTTTATTTCACGCTCTATTTCTTCTCTGAATTCGTGACTTGGAAAGAGTTACTTTACGATATAGTCCATCCTGCTCGAGCTTAGTTCCGGTGTAGGGTCCCAATTTATTTACGACAATCTTGTATTCAAGTCCCCAGGAGTACCTATTTAGATCTGCCCGGAGTTTCTCCCATTTTTCTTCCGTGTTACTTGCAATAGCGGCCTTTAGCTACCTCTTTCTGCACTCTTGTATACTTCTGAGTCCACAGAGGCTTATCCGGTTCGTCTGGCGCTGGTGTATTTCCCTCTCAGACGAAGAGCCTTGAAGTTTGACGTAACTTATAAAAGCTTAATTTCCATTTTGATGAGATTTCATACATATACTTCATTGAATGAAGTTAGCGTAAGTAGGAAGCGACTTCTGAAGCTGTGTTGCTGCCTAAAACCTTTTTTTTTAAGAAAATTCTTCATACATGACTTGTAATGAACCATAAATGTATCTATGCCATACATATTTTTAGAATAGGTGGGAGAAGTGACTCTGCTCTGTTTTCAAAAATTCTATGTGCATAGAGCCACACTGCATAAGACCTGTTTAATCCAAGTGAAACCTTCTATGAAAACAAAAACTTGCAAATGGGTGCAAGAATATTTGGTTACTTCTCCGACTACGATAACTGACCGAGACTAGCTTAGTTTAATAGGTTAATACACACATAATTAGCCGGTAAATTGATTGACGCAATTTTTAGTAAGTGCAAAATTAAATGATGCAATTAAATGATTACATTCCGCGCATTAAACAATTTGCCTTTGTTTTACAATTTCTCATTTACATTTTTTTCTACACACGCAGAAAAAGAGTTGCTAATATTGAAATTAAAATATTATAAAAATGCTATGAAAAATCAAAATGGTTTTACATTTTTTTTAAATTTTAATATGAATATTAATATATTTGCAGTAATTTAAAATCAAGTTCTTTGTCAGGAAATACATTTTTTTATTTTGTGTCACATTTTGTCGTATGTGCACACAAACATTCATACACGCACAAATATGTATCCATACGCAAGCATACAGGAATTTATAAATATAATTTAATTACAAATGCGCAAATATGCATGCACATTTGCGTAAAAATATTTATAAATAGCCATAAAAAAGCAATAACAATAAATGACAGCTGCGCCAGCGCCACTTAAAAAATAAATCATCTCAGCTAACCGCTTTGTTCGCGGCATAAATTCAGATAACTGCCAGCCTGCACTGACCTACATTAACACATGAGTGCCACTGGATGCCATAAATAATAATAGTTTTGTAAAAATACTGAAAAAAAGCTTAAAAAATATACTGTGGTGCAAAATCTTTTTTCATTTAATGTTTTATTGCGCTGTAAGGTTTCTAACGCAATTTTGAAATATTAAGAAAAATATTAAAAATTTGCATAAAAAATTAAAAAACGAAAACACAAATTCCAATACAGAATTTTAAATAAAATAAGTACTTCAAAAATAAACAAAAAAAATGCTTATTTAATTCTTCGTATTGTTGAAAACTTAAATGTTTCAAAAATATATGATGACATAGAAACAAATATGTAAATATTAAAAAAAAAAACATATATTTTTATTAAAAATTTCATTTTATTAATTTTAAAAAATTCAAATTTTCATAAAAGTAAAAAAGGTTTAATTACATTGAGGAGTTTTTATTAAAGTGAATTCTTAGGAATCTAGAAAAAAGGATTAATTTTTTCTATATAATTTTCATTACTATTTCAATTACTAGAAATTCAAATTCTGAAATGATATATTGTGGTATAAAAAATTACCATTCGGAATTCACAGAGAGAACGTCGGTTCGAATCTCGGCGAAAACACCAAAATTAAGAAAAACATTTTTCTAATAGCGGTCGCCCCTCGGCAGGCAATAGCAAACCTTCGAGTGTATTTCTGCCATGAAAAGGCTCTTCATAAAAATATCTGCCGTTCGGAGTCGGCTTGAAACCGTAGGCCCCTCCATTTGTGGAACAAACCAAAAATGGGGTTCGCGCCAAATATAGATATATAGATAAGGTCTTAAAAATAAAAAGAAATAAATAATTGGCGCGCACTAGAAGTATTAAGGGGGGGGGGGGGGGGGGCAGGGTCACAAAATCGAAATTTTTTTTCTTCACTCATCTTATAGTAAATCATTTCAAGAATGTTGTGTCAAAATTTTAAGTGGATCGGAGCAGAACTCTCAAAGTTATAGCCTTTGTAGGCACTCTACCTCGAATGCGGAGCATCGATAATTTCTCAGAGTCATTTTTTCAAACGCGTTTTTCCCGAAACGACTTCTTAAAAGTCGGTGCCAATCACAACTCCGAAACTATTCAACCGATTCTTTTCAAATTTGGCACACGTTTTCTAAATCAAAAATACCTCCCCCCCACACTGTTTTTTTTTTATTTTTTTTTTTTAAGGTTGTTTTTCACTTACAAATATGGCGAAATTTTTCGCCAAAAATGCTCGTTTTACGTTTTTTTGCCACCAAAACTACAAAAATGAAAAAAAAAATTATTAATGTGGGGGGATGTGGGGGGGAGCATTACGTCATACTTTAACTGAAAAATTCGACTTGTTTAGTTTCAGATGATTCTACGACGAATGGCGATTGGCACCAGAGAGCACCTCTGGAAAAACATATCTCCAAAAAAACTCTGTCATGGGCTTATTTGTCAATATTTTATTATTAATATTTTTTAAAAACTTATTGAAAAGATGTACAATAACATGCAACTGATTTTATTAAAGTATCTTAAGCCATATTTCTGTAAAAAATTAAAAAAAAAGTGTTTTTTTTTAGCGCTAAACGCTACCACCCCCTTAAGCGTGGAAACTGGTCTAGGAGGCCAACATTTTGGTGTTTTTCGAGAATTTTTTTAGCAAAGAAGGAATAATCAGAAATTGTTTAAGTTTAGAGGATATTTTATTTATATTTTTAGGTACACTTTTAAATTTTTCTTGAAGCTATTTCCGCGCGAGATAGTGTCGTTAGAGCGTGCAGTCCATGGACGATCGCCATCCGAGTGTCTTGCTGGTGGGAATTCCTGAAGTTGTAATTTTCTCTGAAATCAACAGCATTTTTTTTTTCATTCACAACATGTTTCCTAGAATATGAACCTAATTTTGATAGAATAATATTGAAAATTGCATTCTTTTGAGGCGCTTGAACACAAAGTAGCTTTTTTATACCATATTTTTTCATCTATTTTGCTTAAAAAACCATATTTTAAATAATAATAGTTATAATCCCAGAATTAGGTTCATATAGATAAGAATGGAATAAAGAAGAAATCCCGAATAATTCTAGAACGATTCGTTGATAATTTTTTAAGCTAGAATGCCCACCAGTTAAAAAAAAACTCGTTTCGAGAAAAACGCTTTTGAAATAAAGCATCGTATCGTAAACGCTACGGGGCCGAACCGACGGGCGCTCACTTAAGTGCTCATAGCATCGGGAATAATACGAATTTAGCTTTAAAGTCTTTGCCACATATTCTTGAGTAGTTATACTAATGATTTATGCAATAAAAAAAATCGATTTTTTGATCGATCTAAACCAGTTTCCCCCTTAAATGTTTGGGTTTTAGGGTTTGTTAGGTCAATTTTAAATTATTAAGAAAAATACTAAGAATTTGCACAATAATAAAATCTTCATAAAAAGCTATAAAAAAAATAAATTTTTATTATGTCATTATTACTATTAAAGTTTTTATTAAAGTGAACTCTTAGGGATAAGGCAACCTATCAAGCTGCCAGACCACAGCATTTTTTTCCAAGCGGAAGTTTTTGCTGTTGGGAAGCTGCAGAGCTAGCCTACACTAGAACAAGAAAGAACTCAATAATTAAGATATACGTGGATAGTCAAGCAGTAATAAAAGCAATAAGCTCATATTGTATTAAGTCCAAAAATGTCCGACGGAGCAGGGAGGCCATAGAAAGGCTAGTCGCAGACAGTAGACTGCATATCTACTGGGTACCTGGTCACAAAGGCATTATGGGGAACGAAATAGTACCTTTCGAGCAAGAGAACGACATACCAAAACCGCTAAATACAATATACAATGAAATGGACGACCATATGAAAAGGCGAGTGGAAGCTAGGTGGACTAATCTGACCACATGCAACACAGCAAAAGTCATGTGCAGAACTAACAACAAAAAACTGACTCAATTCGTCCTTACGCTCTCGCGAAAGGACTGCAGATGTATCATAGGTATGCTAACAGGTCATAATCTATTGGCTGCACATGCGTACAAGATAGGGATTGCTAATACGGACAAATGCAAGGAATGCAGAGAGGATGTTGAGGACACTTTAGAACACCTTCTGTGCGTTTGTCCGGCATTATTAAAAACGCGTTTAAAATGCCTGGGAGCCCCATTGCTTGAAGGTCTGGAGGACGTCTCAAAAGCGGAGCTCCCAGCTCTACTTAGATTCGACAAAAGCGCTGACATCCTACATGATGTCTACTTTAGGTATTCATAGAGGTCGGTCTCCATCTGGTATCGCTAGGGACCAAAAGGTCTATGCGTGGCTTATTGCCAACCAGGCTAACCTGACCTAACCCAACTCTTATATATTATATTTAGGTGAAGCAATTAGTTTCGTTTAGAATATTTAAGTTAATAAAAATTCGAAAGCTTACATTTTATGGTATTTTTTTCTTTTTTCTTTTTGAATTTTTTTTAAATAAAGGAAAGGGGTTAAATGAATTCTTAAAGAAATCTTCACAGGTATAAAATTTGTAAAACAAATAAAACAATGTATTACAGTGCAGATTTTTGATTAAAACAAAAAAAAAAAATGGATTTTTTATTAAAGTCAATTCTTATTAAATATTTAATATTGAGTTCACATTAAGATCAATTCTTATATATTAAAAAAAAGGAATAGTTTCCCCAGTAAAATTTATATTCATTTTATTTTATTTATTTATTTAAAATACTATTTCTATACAAATTTTATAGAGAAAGTCTTTTCTAATAGCAGTCGCACCTTGGTTAGATTAGATTAGTAAGGAGGCCATTGTACTATACCTGGATAGATTTCAGTAGGAAGAATAGAGAGATAGAAAAGATAAAATGTGGGTGATACGACGGAAAAATTAGTTTGCGGACACTCTACCACAAATCTTTTAGATTCATTAATGAATCTTAAGAGAATCGGAAGCGGAAGGGTATGAACTTTATCCATCCTGAGAACATCGCACCTCAATATCCTACGTCTGATTCTGAAAACGCTGGACAGCTACAGAGAAAATGCTCTGCAGTGTCGTCATCCTTAAGATAGGATAGGCATATCGGCCTGTCTACGACCCCCATGGTAGTCATATGCTGACCACCGACGTTGTGTTCTGTGATTATCCCCACCAGTACTCTCAGGTCCTTTCTGTTGAGTTTTAGGAGAAAGGTCGCTTTTTTCTTGTTTGGATATTTCACAAAGCACTTGGGTGCTCTGCACGAACCCAATTCAAACCAATATCTTCTATAGGTATACCGCATGAAGTCGTCAATCCATAGTTGAATCGATGCGGAATTGACACCTAGAAATGGTTCAGGACCTAGTGGCATACTTGCAGGGCCTTCATTGGCCAGTTCATCAGGTAACTCGTTCACTGCAATACCACAATGTCCAGGCACCCAAATAAGACTAACTTTGTTGTGTTTTGCAACACTGTTCAGTTTTGTCTTACATTCACCGACTAACTTCGAGGAGCAACTTGCATTAGCAAGGGCTTTCAGTGCAGCTTAACTGTTGTTACAAATTTCAATACTGCTAAGTGGCGAGCTCTTTTTCTCAATAAGCCAGTATACTACTTTCAAGATGGCTTAGACTTCCGTAAGGAATACCGTGGCCATCGGTCCTGTGGCATAGGAGTACTTAGTCACTTCGTCTAAGTACCATCCAGATCCGCTACCATCATTGGTTTTGGATCCGTCGGTGTAGAAAATGTGCTGATATCCCGTTAATAGGTTCTCTGAACGTAACCATTGATCTCTATTTTGGATCAAAACGTCATACTTCCTACCGAAGCTAACGACAGCCACCTGATTGTCCACTAGCATCACGAACAGTGTGCATCAATCTGACAACTGGTGGTATATCTGACAGTGGCCAGTGCTTTCTTCATTTCCCCAGACTCCATTTAACTTCAGCCTGTACGCCGCCTTCACCACTTTCTTTCAGAATTTCAGAATGGCATTAAGGACATCACCAGATGTCGTACTCATAGCACCTGGTATACCCAAGCACACACTTCTCTGTAGTCTGTTTAGGGTGTTGACATTGTAGCTTTCCTTGGAATGCAATGGCAAAAACTCCGAGTGTATTTGTGCCATGAAAAAGCTGCTAATAAATAAACGATTTGCTGTTATATTCGCTAAGCCTACCAGTCCTACTAAGCTAACATACTAAGCTCTAGCTCCCTCCGTTTGTGGAACATCATCAAGACGAAAGCCACAAATACAAGGAGGAGCTTGGCCTAGCACCTAACAGAAGTGTAAGCGCCAATTATTTATTTATTTAAGTTTTTATTATTATTTATTTCTTTAAATTTAGATTTAAAGCTTTAACATTTTTTTTTTTTTTAATTCGAACACTTAAAACCAAATCGGTTAAAAAAATATATATTTTACTTTAACATTTTTTTTTTGAGATGTAGAGTTTTCATTAATATCATTTGTTAATACATACAGAATTAAAATATATTTTTATTTTTACTTGAGATTTGGTTGAAAAGGATTCTTTTGGTCTAACGCGCACATTTTACTACATATAAAAAATGCTGAAAAATTGAACAAAAAAAATATTAAAAATTTGGAAAATAGCACTAAACCAGATTCAATTCAGTGCATAAATTAGACTTACACAATTTTTACCCTTAATTTGCAAAAACAATTATAGCATCTAAAAATTTTTAATTACCAATCTTGCTAAAAGTTCAATAAAACTTCAAATATTTTTCAATTTATATTTTAATTGAATGTGCGTTGGAAACAAAGTTTTATAAATAAATAAGGATTCGAGATTCATCAAAACCTTTTTCATGCATAAAATTGAAACTAATCTGAATATTTGTTTTCAATAATTTATTTTCAAATCTAAATTGCATAAAAAATAATACAAATAAAGATAAAACTTTTTGATGGCTACATTTATGCTAAAAGTCAAATATGGGCAAATCCATCAGCGTTTTATATTTTTTTGTGTGCTATATCTGATAACTGAAAACTTTCGCAAATAAAAGCACATACGTAACTTTTTACTGGCATGATAATTTTTTTTTTTGTGATTCTAGAAGCGGAAATGAAAAGCGAATAGGAAGTCAGCAATTTGCTGCGTAATTCATAACTGTTTGTTATCTGTAAATATTTAGGGCAAAATCTTTTTTGTCGCATATATCGCATAAATAAATTATGAAATTGAATACAAAAGTACAAAAAAAAAAAATAAAAACACAAATACACTGAAAATTCAATGAAAAAATTTGCTACGGAAAGAGTAAAAACTATTGAATTCTCAATTTTTTTCTTTGTGGTTTGCATGCAAGCGTAAAAAGGGCAATTTTAGGGGAAATTTAAATACCTGTAAACGGCCATATTTTTCCTGATTTTCATTAAAATTATTTAAAATGAAGAAGTCAATATATTTTTTTCAAAATTGGCATGCAGTTTATTTATACATTAAAATAATATAAAATTGTTTTTTTTATTTTTATTTTAATCATTTAAAATGGCGGATGTACATTCAATTCTTCCAGGAAGGTCGCAGCGGGGCTTCTCAATCGGCGGGCATTGTAGCATCGGCGTCAGTGAGCTGAAAACAAAAAAACCAAAAGTGTTTTTTTTGTTTATTAATGTCATAATTTCTATATGAATTAAAAACAAATGAAAAAAAAAACAATTCTTGGAATAAAATGCTTCAAAAAAAGAATGAATTTTTGGGGCGAATTTTCCTATTATTTTTGCTTCGAAAAAATTATTTCTCAAAAACTTGTAGATTCACATTGAAAGTTATATCATGAAAAAGATGTGTGCGAAATTTCATGGAGATCGGTCAATAACTTTTTGAGTTATCGTGTACGCCAATTCAAAAAATTTAGTTTTGAGAAAAACGCGTCTAAAGTTTGAATCCCAACACTCGAGCGCAAAGAAAAGAGACGTCACGGTTGACGATCTATAATAAACATTCTAAAATTTTTTTGACAAATTCTTAAAGGATTATATTAACATTTTATGAAAAAACAAAAAAAATTTTTTTTCGAAATTTTAAATTGTTTGCTTACGATTATTGGAACAAACTGTATGTGGGCAAAAATTAAGGTGAATTTGGTTGTAAAATGAAAAATCTTTATTTATTCTTGTAAATCAATTTCATCCCCTTCAAAATAATCCCCTCTCGATGAAATACACTTATGCCAACGATTTTTCCAATCCCCGAAACATGCCAAATAGTCCATTTCCGGTATAGCCATCAGCACCTTCTTCGATTCAGCTTTTATCTCCTCAATCGACTCGAAACGCGTTCCCCGGAGAGGTCTCTTGAGCTTTGGGAATAGCCAGAAGTCACACGGAGCCAAATCAGGCAAATACGGTGGTTGCGGAACGATATGCGTGGAGTTTTTAGCGTAATAGTCACGAAGAACGAGTGCAGTGTGAGACGGTGCATTATCGTGATGCAAAAACCAAGAGTTGTTGGCCCATAATTCTGGTCTTTTTAGACGAATTGCTTCGCGTAAACAACGCATAACGCTCAAATAATATTCCTTATTAACAGTTTGGCCAGGTGGAAGGAATTCATAGTGCACCACGCCGCGAAAATCGAAAACAACTATCATCATGACCTTTATTTTTGAACGACTTTGACGTGCTCTTTTCGGTCTGGCCTCGCCTTTAGCACGATATTCGCTTGATTGGTCGGTTGTTTCAGGGTCGTAAGCATAAATCCAAGTCTCATCTCCCGTAATGATGCATTTGAGCTTGTCCTGATAGTCTGAAGCATTGTTTCACACACATCAACGCGACGACTTTTTTCCAAGAAATTGAGAGTTTTCGGTGTCAAACGAGATTTGATTTTTCGTAGGCCCAAATGGTCTTTCAAAATGGTTTTCACAGATCCTTCTGATATTCCGATCATATCAGTAAGGTCTTTAACAGTCAACCGACGATTTTTAAGCACTAACTCCTTCACTTTATTGACGTGTTGGTCATCTGTTGTCGATGGTCGCCGGAGCGCTCCAAGTTATCAACACGTTCTCGACCCTCTTTGAAGTCTTTGTACCACTTATAAACATTTTTCTGCGACATGGTCGAATCACCAAATGCCTTCTGCAACATGTTAAACGTTTTCGCAGCCGAAATTTCATTCCGCAAACAAAATTTGATGGCACTTCTCTGCTCAATCAAATCAGACATTGTAAAAATCGAAAAATGCACTCTTGGTCGTTTGGTAAACACAAGCGTAAATATATTACTGATAATGACATTCACATGAAAGTTGGCTCAGATGTTATTAACAGTGCTGCCAACCCATGCAAAAAATAACTAGAGCGAAATTTTAATCCCGCGAAGTTTGACAAATAAATTCCCCTTACTTTTTGCCCACAGTAGTATATAATTAAAAAAAAAAAATTTTATAAATGAGCGCCACTGCAAAATGTAGACGGAGTTATTTCTTTAACATGAATGCGTAAATTTCAAATTATTTACAGCTATTGAATATCGTTTTGTATTTCTGTCTTTGAGCAATCATTACAATCAATCTGGTTTTTAGTCTCTATCAGTTGGATTTTTACAGACCACCGCCCTATTCGTTCACCTATCGCTCTAGATCTAAGATAAATAGTTCCGTTTCGACATGATAGATACCTCTTTCTTTAGCCACGGAAAGCACTGGAATCTATGAAAAGACAGCTCGAAGTTTGGAATAGCCCAATCGAACATAGGCTTGAATTCTACTACCTTGAAAGCTGTAATTACCAGTAGCAAAGGCTTAAAATTATAACCGAAAATCCAAGTAACTAAAGTGGCGCCAATATGGGAAGGCCTGAAAGAGATAATCCTGGGGAATTAACAAAAAAAAAAAAACTCACAAAAATTCATAAAAACTTCATCGTAATTGGATGAACGATTTAGGAGTTAATTTTTGTATATTAAATATTTAAACAAAAAAATTATAAGACATTCCTATTTAGAAATATTTGTGGTATGCAGGTTTTAAGTACCTCCCTTTTGGTAGTTTCAAACTGTCATCAAGCATTGGTTAAACCTAAGATTTCATTTATATCCTCGACATCCTTTAATGTACTTTATCAAATCCAGAAGTAGTTTGCCTTCCACAAGTAAAATAATTTTTTTAGTCAGTTGAGGCAGTTCTGAAGAATAGCCTTTACATATAAACAAAAAAATACTATAGTAAAATATATATAAAAACTTTTTAAAATAGTATATGAAAAACCGTAAAAATAAGAAATAGTCCTGGAAGGCCAGTTACCACATCTACTAGAGATTTGGGCGCAAATATTTTCTTGTAGCCAGACAGCAATCAAGGCAGTAGCTCATTGATGGTGGGTTCGAATGTCTGTAGAAATGGGTTAATTCCTGATCTTCTTTTCAGGCTTATATAATCACCAAATCACAGTGGCATTACAGAAAAATTTTAAGCCGATATGAACTGAACTTGACGCCCTAAGCTTCAATTAGAGTTAAAGTGAAAAAGTAAATAATACTGAACTCAAATTACGTTTTCTGAAAATTCTCGTCCTTGGAGCAAATATGAAGGTCTAAGGCCTTTTGAAATGAATCACCGATAGTCTAAGTCCTTCCTATCACACTTTTTGGTATACTCTTAAAAGTTTAATAAGAGGCCTACTGTTTTATAACCTAGTTGAGAATTACAGCTAATAGAAACACTTAGACATAACCTCAATGACCAATACATTTGCGTTCACTTTTCATGCCACAAATTATCTATGTACCTATAAACCCTTCAGCTTCAAAGTGCACCTACATACGTACATTTGTTCACCCATTTTAGCTACAGTCTACAAATGACTATTTCCACTCGGCATTTATTTTTGTCACAAATGTGTCCTTGCATGCGCGATTAATACGCACCAAATAATTAACTACTAAATTAGTCAGTCGAAAGTAGTTATTACCGGCAGCAACTTGTAGGCAGTTAAGCAAGAAAGTTTATTTAAATGCCTTTGCGAGCGTCACGCAAGTGCGCTCGTACAATGTGCGTATGTGTGTTGTGAGTGTGAGTGAGCATTTTTTGTGTGAATAATTGAGTGAAGTTTGAAGTTGGCCGCACTTGAAATGTCAAAAAGTGGCTTTGCGTGTTGCGGCTTGACGTCGCTGCATCATAACTTACCACCGAAAGCTGTTGAAAGAATATTTAAAGAATTTTTTCGAGGGTTTGTTTATTATTTCGCTACTTATTATTAGTCGAGGAAATCTGAGTACTGAATACATAAAAACGTACGTAAACGATATTGCTTATAAAAATTTCATGACGGACACTTAATCAGTTTTGTTAGTTGAGTTTAGTAAGCGAGAGGAAATTGGCGTAATAAACTAGAGAAAATTAGGTGCACGCGATTAGATTTTGCTTTCTTGGATTTAAAGGCAATTGACGTAAAGCGGCAGTTAAAGCGTGAGAAATTTAGGGAAGATTTTTTAAAGATTATATTAGATTGGAAAGATTAGATTTGGAAATAAAATAATGGAAGCATTCGCACATTCGTTCAGGTAATTATTTTAATACTTAGGAGCAAAGTAGTTTAGAGAGAGAGAAAAAAATATTATAATTAAATAAAACAATAAATATTTGCGAATTTTTTGCTAAGAAATGTGGGGTTAGAATCCTGAAGGTTCAAATTTAATTGGTTAAGGCCAAAAATCACGCAGAAACTTGAAATTTTGAAAATTTTGATTTTAACGGCAATAAATTAAATTGATTAAAAAGCGAATAAAAACGTAAACGAAAATATTTTTGAGTCCACTACTTGAAAACAATATTGTTTTTTAATATGTGGTCACATTTTATGCAACAAATTTCAAAACGTGCTTTAAAAGTTAAAGGGAACTGATGTGGAAAACGGTAAGAATCTAGAAAAAACGTATAAGAATAAATTTTGAATCGATTGTTTGCCAAAAAATATTTGTTGAATTTGTTAAATTTAAATGTATGCAAATCTTCGTTAAAATTTTTTGTTAACATGTTTTTTTTTATAAATTTTTGTTGAAAATTTTGTAAAATTGGTATTTTAGCAAAAGCTTGCTCAACATTTTTTGTTGAAATTCTTCCAAGAAAATTTTTTTTTAATTTTGTTGAAATTTTTTTAAAAGTTTTTTAAAAAGTTTTTTAATTGGTTTTTTAAGCAAAAGTTTGCTCAAATTTTTTCATGGGAACTTTTTTTTAATTTTGTTCAAAATTTTTAAAAAGTTCTTTCAAAAATTTATTTGGCTAAATGGAGAAATAAAACAGAAACTTATAAGGTGAAATTAATGGGACATTTTCTGAAAGTCGCTGTCACTTTTTTTATGCAAATCGTTGTTCAAAACTTTTTTTCAAGATGTTTTTAAAAAAAATTTAGAAAAAACTTATACGAATAAATTTTGAATCGATTGTTCGCCAAAAATATCGTCAATTGCTTTTAAGCAAATCTTTGTTGAAATTTTTTGTCAACATGTCTTTATAAATTTATTTTGAAAATTTTGTAAAATTGGTTTTTTAAGCAAAAGTTTCCTCAAAATTGTTTCTTATAATTTTTTAAAGGAAATTTTGTTGAAATTTTTTTTAAAGTTGATTTTTTAAACAAAACTTTTCAAATTTTTTCAAGGAAATTTTTTATTAATTATGTTGAAAAAGTTTTTCAAAAATTTATTAGGCTAAATGTAGAAATAAAGCAAAAACTTATAAAGTGAAATTAACTCTTGAGAAGCTTTTTTATGCAAATTGTGGTTGAAAACTTTTTTTTAAACAAAATTTTTTAAACAAAATTTTATTGCAAATTATGTCGGAAATGCTTCAAAAAATTACTACTATATAAAAACAATAGAAAAAGTTCGTAAAACATTTTTTGCCAAAAAATGTTTGTTCAAAAATTTTGCTCACTATTAGTTTTTAAACAAATCTTTGATCAACACTTTTTCCCAAATTTTTTTTAAACAAATTTGTGTTGTTGTTAACTTGCTGTAAGTAAATATGTGATCAAAACTTTTTGACTAATTTTTTTAAACCAAATTTTTATAAAAAACTAGCGTACCCTCGCCCGCTTTGCTAGGCGAAAAATTCAATGATTTGCTGAAAGAGAATAAAATTAATACGAAACAAAGCAAATTCTTTGATACAATTTCATTCGAATATTTTGGAACACTTTTTGGTAGACAACGTTTTTGGTTTTTCCATCTTTCGCGTAAATGAATAATGACGATGGTTTGCCTACTCGTGAGGAAGCTACATACAATTGTCCATGGGAAAAAATTGGGTATTCTAAATTAATACCTCACATTTGTAGAGACTGTCCTTGCGCCTTATTAATTGTCATAGCGAAGGCAAGGCGAATAGGGAACTGCAAACGTTTGAAATCGAATGGTAAATCCGTCTGAATCAGTGGAATTCTGGGTATCAAAACGTCTTCTCCTTTGTACTTCCCTTTCAAAATTGTTGCTTCGATAATGTTACCCATTAGCTTCTTCACAGCGAGTCTGGTACCGTTGCAAAGTCGTGGCACATTAATGTTGCGCAGCATAATAACCTGTGCTCCAATTTTTAATCGTAAATTATGAGGTGGTAGACCTGGCAAATCGAGTGAGTTTAAGAATTCAGTTGGATAATTTACGACATCATCTTGATCAGTAATAGTGTCCATTGACTTATACGCAACTATGTCACCAGGTATTTGATCTAAAATAGCTGAATTTATATCATTGACGTCCTTATTTTTCCCAGCTAAAATTGCTCTTTCGCTGAGTCAATCATAGTTTTTGTAATGTTGAACTATGTTTGGAAATACACTCTGTATCAATGCCTCTTTAGACTGTGCAAAAGTGCAGAAATTGTTAGGCAATGTTATCATTCCTGTTGTTTTTGAAAAAAGGTTTATTTTTTTTGGTTAAAAAGTGTTTTTTGAAGTTTTGAAAAACACTTCGCTCTAACAAATTTCTTCTCAGTTAATTGCTGAAAATTAAATATTTTGAAAAAACTATTTTTTTTTAATTTAACGTTTTTGAGAAAATTTTGTTCTTGAAAAAATTTCATACTTTTGTAAAAGTTTAAATTGATTTGTTAAAAAAGATTTTTTTCCGCTTTGAAAAACACCCCCTCGAAAAAATGTATTCTCTATTAATAGTGGAATATGAAATGCTTTGAAAACACCATTTTTTTTTTAAATTTTGTTTGGTTTTCAGAAAATTTTGTTTTGAAAAAAATTTCATACCCTTGAAAAAGTTTTATTTTATTTTATTTGTTTAAAATTTTTGAAATTTTTTTTTGTAATTTTAGAAAAACACCTCTTCGAAGAAATTTCTTTTATCTTTTTGAGGAAAATTTGGTTTTGAAAAAATTTCATGCTTCCGAAATTTTTTTATTTTACTTTATTTCTTCAAAATTTTTGAAAACAATTTTTTTTATAATTTTCGAAAAACACCCCTTTGAAAAAATGTTTTCTATGTGTCATAGTGGTATTCCATTAACTTTTAGGATTATAGTCAAATACTTACAAATATCTACGCTTTCACAAATAGCAACAATAAACAAATTTCTTCAAAACCAAAAAATTTACTTTTTTTTCTAAAAAAATTCTAAACAAACAACGTAATAAATTTAGAATTTTGTGTTCCCGAAAAAACAGTATTGTTTTTATTGTATTAACTGAAAACCAAAATGTTGCAAAAAATCAAAACAAAACTAAATTATTTTTTTGTGTTCATTTGGTCCATATGTTCCATAAAAAGTTGATATGGTAAATAATATGCAGGGTCTGATACACGCAAATTTCCATTGACCATTATAGTGACAAAATTATCGATCACCAATTCCAACAGGATTTCAAAATCAGAGTTGGAATGAGTTGTTGTGTGGTGTACTTCTGAAAAAAATGAGAAATAAACAAAATAAATCTAAAAATTCGAATTCTAACTTTATCTTGTGTATGTTCTTATTACCTTTGAATTTTTCCAATGAAGCACCATTCATTTTAAATTTTCCAAGAATTTTTTTTATCATTTCGCGTTTCTTTCCTTTTTCATTCGATTCCAACATTTGTTCATAGCCGAAAACATCGTTTGCAAACGCATTCATTTCCATATAGAATTGGTCAAAGAAAGCATTGCTCAATTGAATTGAAACATTATTTTCATAAATACTTAGGACCTTAACTAATGCACCTTGGTACATACCTAACGCAGATATTCATCGCGACCTTGACATCGATACTATTGATGAAACAATACAAAGCGCTAGCAGAAGACACATAAATAGACTATTAACGCATACAAATCCTATGATGAGAAGACTACCAAATAAAGAAAAATCTACCCAAAGTCGGCTTAACCGTCAAACACCAACAGATCTTGCAAAATCCTTGTAATCAATTGTCAACTAATCGTATATATCATTGTTTGTTAACCACTTGTTTTTAAATAATATGTATATATTTCTTCTAAATGAGCTTGGGGGCATTGGCCCTTCAATATCACTCTCATTCCATCTTTTTGTAAATCAAATTACTTATTGTCTAACGACAGGTGTAATATTTTATGGAAGAAATAAAAAAAAAAAAAAAATTTTCATTCGAATCATTTGAAATTTCTGTATACAATACATTTCTGTATCACAATACAAATACAAAAAATTCAAAAAAAGTTGTACACATAAAATGAATGTCGATTCGAAACTTACTTTAATCTAACAATCGAGCAAGTTTTGTTTTGGACAATATTTTGATTTTTTCTTTTTTTTATATGAAGAAAATATTTAAAAGAAATTTTTTTTTGCTAAAAACCTTCCCCTAGTGGATCCCTATAATATGAAAAAAGAACGAATAAAATTGGCCTCGTATCGGCCCAAAAAAATGCGGACGAACGAACATCATTTCATTTTTATATATATAGATTT
>JAYXIM010033090.1:0-17183 GCA_037575425.1 Anastrepha fraterculus
CAGTCGCCATAGCCGCATGTTTTGGTGCGCGACTACCATTCGGAATTCAGAGAGAGAGAACGTAGGTCGCCTCTCGTCCAGCCTCCGAGTGTATTTCTGCCATGCAAAAGCACCTCATAAAAACTATTTGCCGTTCGGAGACGGCTTAAAACTGTAGGCCCCTCCATTTGTGAAAAAACATCAAGAGGCACACCACAAATAGGAGGAGGAGCTCGGCCAAACACCCTAAACGGGTGTACGCGTCAATTATATATATATATATATATATACATATATATATGCATTACACTGTATAACACAAAGAAAAGCAAGGTTCCCATAATGGATTCAGTAAGAATGGATACAACAAATTTTTCCCTGCCTTTTTTCATATTTTTTATGGCATTTTTGTATTTTTATTTGTAAAATTATTTTTTTTTTAATTTTGTTAATTCTGTACAACACAAAAAATAACAAGGTTCCAATAATGGATTATGAGAGAACGGACAATATTCGCGTATTGGCGACTTGCAAGTTTACCTCTGCCTTTTTTCCATTGTATTTTTATTTGTATTTTTGTTTCTAAAATTATTTCAAAAAAATTTAAATGGTTTTTATTTTAATTTTAGTTTTTTATTTTAATTTTAGTTTTCTTTTTAATACATTTTTTTTTTAATTTTTCTTTTTAATTTTAAGTATGCCTTACACTCTAAACGGATAAAAAAATTTGCGCTTATCGGCGATGCGAAAGTTTTCGTCCGCTTTTTTATGGTATTTTTATTTGCATTTTTATTTTTAAAATTATTAAATAATTTAAATTCTTTTAATTTTATTTTAATTATAATTTTAAATTAAATTTTTTTTATTTTTATTTCAATTTTTTTTATTTTAAATCAATTTTTTTGTTTAGTATTTATTAAACATTATTATTATAGAACAAAAAAAAATAACAAAGTTCCAAGAATAGATTCAAAGATTGAAAATTTTACGTCTGAATAAAAAAAAGAAAAATATATGATAAATCGGCATTTCGAACTATGTAATTCCTACATTTTAGAAAAAATATCAAGGAACATTTTTGTGGAATATTTTAACCCTCCAACACCTCAATAGTGGGGTCTTCCCTGCCTCTCTTTTGGAACGGTATAAAAATACTAATAACAGAAAGATATAACGAGTTAAATTTACCAAAAACGTATTTTTCATAAAATTCCATTAAAGGTCTTTCAATACGCCAAAGCTTAAAATTCAATTTAAACATCACAAAAAAGGCGAAGCGAAAAATGTGTGACGATTATTTTCGTTGATGCATATTCCCAAATTTGGTTCTGGCAACTTCTGTCTCGCCTTGTTCTGTCTTGTCATCTGGTGTCAAGGCGAATTCAAGTTTTCGTTTTTACGAGTATATGTCGTTCGCTCGGTTTTTGTTTTGCCAGTCGATTCTGGAACTTTCGTGTTTTCCCAAATACTCGTATGTTTGTTTTCTTCTGCCAGAATCCATTGTAAGATCTAATTTTTATCTATACCGATTCACCAAAAGAACGTGCAAATGGGTGGAAGCTTTGACATCCTGAAATAAAATTCTGACCCCAACCTTCAAATCGCCGATCGAAGTATATTTTTGTTTTTATCCGTTCTATGAGAATCCATTGCCGCAGCCTTGTTAGTTAGTTAGTTAGTTAGAGAAAAGTCAGATTTTGTTGAACAGTGGTATTTATCTTATTTTATTCGCTTATTTTTTCAGGCTAATTTCATTTTCTTTCACTTATGTATCCTCACATATCGATTGAGTTCCTTGGGAAACAAATAACTAATTCATCACTGCCGTCGCTGCCACTGGTATATATCTGCTTATTAAAAACAATGTTGCCATATCAAAGAATTTTTATTTTCAATCTTCTCTTCATCTTCGACTTGAGGATTATGCATTACCGAAGGGTTGAAGATTAACTGAAGAACGATCACGTAACGCTGCAAGGTATCAACTTAAGAATTATGCATTTCTCAAAGGGTTGAGATCAAGGGAAAAACTGTGTTGAATATCAACTTGAGAATTATAAATTTCTAAAAGGTTGGAAATTAACTGACGATATTAAATAGGAAACTATACGTTTCTCAAAGTTTTGACGATAATTATGTCAAATATCAATTTGAGTACTATGCATTTCTGAAAGATTGAAGCTTCTGTGAAAAATAATGTTAGACTTCAGTGTTAGATTCATAAAATTCTCTATGGTTTGAGATCAGTAGGAAAATTAAGTTGTTGTCCATTTGAGAACTACAAATTCCTCATTGGTTGAAGGACTATTCTATAAGTGAGTGTTGGGTTGATGCTGGCATTCATTACACTAAGGTAAGCATGGAGAAGTAGGCAGATGGATAGGTCTCGCAGCAGGCAGACAGGCAAGCTGAGCATAGCTCAATTCAGTTGGAGTATTGGGGGAGGGTTTGCGCTTGGTTAGTGTTTGAAGTTGATGGTGCATGCTATTAGTTTGTTATTGTAGTCACTTGCGGTATATCCCTTTGTTGTTATTGCTATTGTGCTTGCGGGTGTCAAGCATCGCGACCGCATTGCAAATTATGTGGTTTAAATTTGTCACAGAATGTGGTAATTTTATGGCTTATTTTGAGTGGGTGCCTAGCTGGGCGGTGGTCTGTTGCAGGGTTGCTCCAATCTACTCACTTAGTACAACATTTTTTACTCTTCGTTTTCGTTTTAAATTTACTTAAGTATGCGCTGGAATTCCAAAGCGTAATAAATTTCTGCTGGCACTCTGACATTTACATTTTTGGAAAAAGAGAAGATTTCATGGCTGTGTGGCGAATGGTTGTATGTTTGCTTGTAATATAATGAGATTTAGTAATGCTTCGGTCTACAATAACTTTTTTTTATAACTACTTATCTATTATGCAGTTAAGCTGCTGTAAGCACTGAATTTTTGTATATTAAAATTTTGCAACCCTTATCAGATTACTACTCTCTTTTATGTCACGTAAAAATCTATTAAATTCCTCGCCACAGTTGTAAAGTAAATAATTTTTGCGAAAGCGGTAAGAAAAATGAAAAATGCAGTTACAGAAAAAATTTGCAGAAAATGAAAAAGCAGGCGGCGAGCTTGAACACAAAGCGCAAAGTTATGCATTGATGCGGCCGAGTAAAAGGGGCAAAGTAGAAGTGCAAGTTTTTTTCCCCACTTTACTTATGTATGTATGTATGCGACGCTATAGAGTTGAGGTAGTAAATTTTCGTGCATTTTATGCGCGTCCAGTTAACGATGTCTTCTGTGCCGGTGATGTCGGCGGCATTGTGGCGCATAAATAATTTAAAAATGCGAGGAGACGCCCACTAAGAACGGCTGTCCGAAAGCATAGAAATCTTTCATGCAATATTTCTGTACGAGGGTGGAACAATAAGTCACTGAAAAAGCAAATAAGGCACACTTTTTTTGTCGAAGTACAGAAGTCTAAGCCTTATTAAAAATGAGGCTGTATCTGTAAAACTATTTTGTCTTTTGCAATACATCAACTGGCTGAAAGTTACAAAATTTCAACTAACTTTTGTACATCAAAATAAACTTTGATATAAACATAGGAATAATGAGGCACATGAAAGGAAACATACAGTAGTTGAATTCCAGGGCCTCATAGCATTAATGAAGAACATTCGTGAGGAGGATAAGTAGGAATATTTGGGACAATCAGAGTTTGGTGCCTATTGATCCCATCAATCTTAATTTCTCGTAAATACAGGTTACTATGAATTTTAAAACACTAATCCTCAACTAGACCAATTTATTGGGCAAATACAATTGAATATCATCAGCATAAACATAAATATTGGCATACAGACACGCAGTGAATATATCATTCACAAAATGACTAAACAAAAGGGCCCCAAAAATCGAACATTGCGGCACACCGGAGCCAACAGAGCAAGAAGTAGAGGAGCCAACCTTGCATATTACCGTTTTAAGCCCTTCCTAATAGGTAGCTGATTATGAGCCTGACAGAACCATCTAAAAATCCAAAAAAGTGCTTAAGATTCTTGCCACAAAATCCGAAGTGTTACCGCATGAAATACCTTAGAAAAATCCAGAAGGCAAAGGAAGAGATGTATCATTGCTATGCTTAGGTCTAAATCCAAACTGCGGTGGGACAATAAATCACTTATAGTTTCCTGTACAAATGATTAATTTTGCCTTGCGTGACTCGCACACCTTCGAGAAGACTGGTAAAAAGCGTACAGGTCCATAATCACTAGAGTTAGAAGCATTGCTCTTTTTGGCTACGGGAATGATGATGGCGCCTTTCCACTCTGCTGGAGTAGATGAAGTTGCAAAGCAGTGATTAAAAATGTGAGTTGGAGTGCCTAGAATAAGAGGCAGCACAAGTTTCACAAATTTCAAGGAAACTCCATTCTCTCCAATAACTTTTGACTTGATACCCATGACAGAAATCAAAACTTGGGATTCCCATAGCCCACAAAAGGGAAAAGCATCTTTTAAAACAAAATTGCTAATACAATTTTATACTAGAGGGCTATTATAAGGGCATATTTTACATTCAGACTTGAATTTTCCATGCACATTCTTCTTCTTCTTGATTGGCGCGATAACCGCTTAAGCGATTTTGGCCGAATTTAACAAAGCGCGCCAGTCGTTTCTTTCTGGTGCTAACCGGCGCCAGTTAGACACACCAAGTGAAGCCAAATCATTCTCCACCTGATCTTTCAACTCAGAGGAGGCCTTCCTCTTCCTCTGTTACCGCATCTAATACACTCAGAGGCAGAACATATATATCCAATCGGTCAACATGACTTATCCAACGAAGCCCCTGGATATTTATCCGCTGCACTCTGTCTATGTTATCGTAAAGCTCATTCAACTCATTGTTCCATCGTTTGCGATATTCGCTGTTGCTAACATACAAAAGCGCAACAATTTTCTGTACATTCAGGTTTTTGAATAACGTCATAAACCTTTAGCTGGTGGTGAGGGATCCAAATGGCGGTAGCTTTATTTCTTGCATTTTTTTATTGTGACCAGTCGTAGAAAGTTGTTATTTTCCAACATAAACTTTTTTCAATTCGATGCTCACTTATTTTATATTTATTTATTTTTATAATTTTTTGTTGCGCTCCAATTAATATGACATCTCGAGGTTCCCAAAGTAGCTGCTTACTTCCTCGACCGATGCAGCAAAGAGTCGTGGATGTTTGAATTTGACGAAGATGCTGAATTAGGGGGCAATTCGTGACCCAACATAAGAAATTTTGCCAGTGCCACTATGGACTTGGTCACCGGAGCGTGTTCGTGGTAGTGTAAGAGAACATTTTCTTGCGGAATGCGGAAGTTGTTACTTCAAATCGCAATAGATCTTGATGATATGCCTTGATAGGCACTTTACGCTTTGCAAGATAACATCGCGCGATTGTTAAAAAGCTGTTCTCATGATTTTTGCTGGCCGCCTAACCCAGTCGACTGCTTCCAACTATTTGTTGATTGCAGAGGTTTTGTGATCAATTCATGTCTCATCCACAGTTAAGTAGCTGCTTAAAAAGTCATTCGGATTGCTATTGATCATCGCTAAATCCCCTTGTGAAGTTGTCAAACTATTGAATTTATTGCTATTTATTTTCTTCGTTGTCAGTAGCTACTAATCTTTAACGGCAGTCATGTTATGGGCCTCAGAGTGCTTCCGTGTCACTACCCGGCTTTTTTCCCACAAGGCGGGTAAGTTGCATTGGTTGCTCGGTGCTTGACTAAAAAGGGAACAAAGTTTTATTCCAAGCTGTTGCTGTTTTTTTAGAATATATGAGGAACCCACGTTGATTACAAACAGTAGAATGGCGTACGCCGTCATCTGCGTATAAAGCACTGCTCCCAGGACACTTCCCTGCAGCGCACTTGCATTGATTTCACAGAGATTGATAGCTTCTTCATTTAGTTTAGCTCGAAAATGTCTGCTTTGTAAGTATGATTTTAATTATTAGGATATTCATTTTTAGTTTGTAATACCTTGCCATATGCTTGTGCTATGTCTAGGAAGACGGCAACACAGTATTCTCTGTTTTCGAATGCTTTTCTGGCGAAATTATATACAGAGTTAACCTGCTCGATGATAAAATGATGTTTTCTGAATTCAAACAGATGTGTAGGTATAAGATTCTATGTGCAATTATAGGGTGAACCGATTTAGTAAAAATTTTTCTAATAAAAATAGGAAGGCTTTGAAAAAAGCAGACCTATTGGTTCATAATGGGACGCCATAACCAAGTGTTTTCCTGGCTTAGGTATTAAGCTTATGTCAGAATCTTTCCATTGCACTGAAAAATACTCTGTTCAAATCATCGAATTAAATACAGGGTGAACGATATTAAGTGTTACCAACTTCACACTGTTTGTACAATATCTGGAAAACAGCTCATGACATCAACGTCAAAATTGTTCTAATGACAGTTTAATATATTGTGTTTGTATATTTCTGTGATGGAATTCAAACGTAATAGTGTGATTGCGTTATATTTGGCTGAAAAATCACAACCAGCCATTGTTCGTGAGCTCAGTCACCTCAAAGTGAATGAAATGTTTGTGTATCGCACTATAAAACGTTACAATGATACTGGTAGCATTGCAAAACGCTATGGAGGTGGACCAAAAAAACCGCAGCAACACCAGAAATGGTTCGGAAAGTGAAGGCTCGACTTGAACGAACTCCATGTCGAAGTGGAAGAAAAATGGACAAACAACTGAAAAGACAGCATTCGACGTATATTGAAAAATGAGCTCAAGGTCAAGGCTTACAAGTTCCAAAAAGCACACGATCTTTCACCACAGCAAAGAAAAGTTCGGTGCGAAAGAGCAAAGGAGTTGTTGCGCTTGCACGAACGTGACGAATTTCCTAACATTGGGCTTTCTGATGAAAAACATTTCCCAATTGAGCAGTTCATAAACACTCAAAACGATCGTGTTTACTTAACCGAACGCTCATACGAGAATTAGAGCCTACGTATGGCCACTCGAAGCAATTTCCCATCGCAAGTAATGGTTTGGGCCGCAGTGACCGCTTATGACCGCTGATGACCGCTTTCCAATCGTTTTTGTCGAGCCTGGTGTTAAAGTGAATGCGACTGCGACTTATTATCGGGAAAATGTTTTGGAAGCTGCTTTAGATCCGTGGACACGCAAACATTTCGGTCGTAGACCATGAATGTTCCAACAGGACTCGGCACCATCTCATAAAGCTCGTGTGAACCAAGAATGGTTAAAAAATCATGTTCCACACTTCATTTCGTCCACACAATAGCTTTTGAATTCGCCAGACGTGAATCCGATGGACTATTCCATCTGGTCCATTTTGGAGAGCAAGGTGAGGACTAAAAAATATGCCAGTATGGATGCGCTGAAAAAAGTGATTATACGAGAATGGGCCAAAATACCTCAAGATCACATTCGTGCAGCATGCAACTCATTTTTTGACCGTTTGAAGGCAAAAGGTCAAGGCAAAAGGTGGTCATATCGAGCTAAAGTGAATATATTTTAAAAGTGTAATCATTTTTGAACAATTTTGTCTTTGAAATCAATAAAAACTAGTTTTACACAAAAAAGTTATGGTGTTTTGAATAGGTAACACTTGATATCGTTCACCCTTATATACCTGACGAACGTATAACCGCAAGTAGGCAGTTCCTTCCATACTTTGCTCGTTATGAGATCGTGTCCCGGTGCTTTGTTAGACATTAATGCTTTGCATAAAATGCGTTTTATTTCCTTTCAAGGAAATTTGGTAATCGGAAGCTCTATTTGGAAAGAGGTTGAGAGAAACTCGTATATTTTTGTATCACCTTTTGAGCTTTTTCCAGCAAAGGGCTGAAAAAAATCTGAAAGATGAAAATTATACTATTTTTTTCCGATTCTCTGAACCATCCTCGTATATTATATTATATTTACTTTTTTCGAGTTTGTTAAACAAACATTTGTCTCCCGTTTTGACGTTAAATTCTAGCGTAATTTTTGCTACTTTTTTACCCCTATCATTTTTACTTTTCTATGCTGTAAGCTCCTTTTCGCCAATGTGAGCTTTTGATACCGCTTAACTCTTTTAATTTTCTTTTATTATTTAATTTTAGTTTCATTTACTTCGTTTTATCCTTCAGAGCCAATTTTTTCTATTAATACATTTTTTTCCATTTTATTACCGGTTTTGCTTTTTACTTCTCCTCATGCCTTTTTTGCATGCCTCTAGATTTTAGATGCCTGCATTATTCATCAAAGCAAAGTAAAATCCACCAAACATTGCAATTTTCTGCCGCACATACTTTTTGCCATTCTTTTTGCATCTTCAACTTTTTCTCCTTCATTCTATGCTCATTTACGTCTACCAACCGCTTTGGCGCTGCCCTTTTCACTCCCTTCCATCGTTTATTCCGCGTTCCTGCTCCCTTCTCCACTTTTTCACCCGCCACCAAGCATTGCATAATTTATGCGCGGCATGCAAATAACAGTAAAATCGCACGAGGTCCATGTTGACGTGGCGCTTATTTAAATCTGTTTGAAATTTTATTCTCCTGCACATAATTTTCGTACTTTTGTATTGTACTTTCTTTGGTTTGCCGACGCCGGCGCGCGGCCTGCTTGATGATTAAGTGAAAGTGCAGTCAGGCTGCTAGGCGGCGCTTTTGTACGCCGCATTCTGGCGTGACTGGTTGTAAGCTCTGTGGTTATGATTGTAATACGACTGATAAGAAGTGCTTACTATTATATTTTTTTCATTACTTTTCTTCGCCATTTATGTTGCGCACTTTTTTTTGATGATTTTAGTGCTGTGCGAGTTTTGAAGGCGCAATTTTTGTGGCTTCAAGCGGGTGGCTATGCATGTTTTGTTCCAGGAATATTTTTTTGGTTGTATTTTCACTCGCGCTTAGTACGCGATAATTGCGAATATTTAGGGTAGGAGTTCCGTTTGCATGGCGTGTGTGTGTACGAGTAAAATGTGGTGAAAACATCCTTCACTGGGATGTGGACTAAGCTTCTCCACTACTTTGCGCTGTGCGTCTAGATGTTGTGCTGTAAGTGGAAGTTCTTGCAATTTTATGTTATCACCGCATGATTTCTAGTCTTTATGAAAAGTTTTGCATTTCAGAAATGCGCGTACATCGCGAGAGTAGCCACTGCTTACTAAGTACAATAGTATCCACTATTAAGACAGTTCTTTTCTCTAATACTGGTGTTTATCGCTCGCAGTGCGAGCCCATATAAATTTTTAATACTCATTGCTTTCGTTTCAGAAGCCAAAAATATTCCTGCCTATTTTTGTATCGATTAGTGGTTACAGCTGCCTATATGCAAACTCTTAATTAAGAGGTTCTACGGTATCTTTGCATTCTGTTTAAATTATTCAAATGGTGAATAAGTGCTCTTTCTGCACCGCTATTTCTTCCAGCCCTTTTGCTAATTCAAACACATCCCATCAATTACCAATATCCAATCCAAAAAGAATTATCAATTAAACTATCGATAGTTTCCCAACAACTTCTGAGGCCTCTGCCACTTTCCCAGATAATGTTGGACTTCTACCTTCGATTGCCAACAATTTATGACGGCGTGCGCTAATAGCTAATTGTTGAACATTTCTGGCTTTTTCTATATTCACTAGATAGGACTCTTTTAGTCGCTCGAACTTTGATGGCGCAACAACAATATCCATTTTACATCTGAAACTGAAGTACGGCAGAACTTCAATCCATTTTAACGATATATTGGATGTATTTTGCATTCCTGTGAAACTTGATGTACAACCAAAGTTATTCAAGAAACTCCATCAAAACCTTAGCTTCAACTTAATAATTTTCCAAACTGAGGTATTTTTTTTGATTATTTTTGATTGTATAGTTTAAGATCAGCTACGAGTATTTGGTTTACGCTTGCTGGGTGTTTAAGCAAACTTACGGAAAAAGCATCTTTCACCCTTAATATGTGACTGCTGAAAGTCTTTTCATACATAAAGTTTGGTATTTGTTCTCTTCATGATAGAGAGGTTGCATTGTAATACCGCGCCTCCCACACATACTAAACACTGAGTCCCATTAATGTTTCATTGCGATCCAGCAGGCGTGCAGAATGCTAAGGAACGTGGCGGCGACGCAGGTATTAGCATTTTTGATTGGTGATCAAGGCTCTGACGGCGCCATAGTGCAAATCCAAACTGGTAAACTTCTGTAAGGAGAACATCAAATCTGTCGGGTGTGCAGGTAATATTTCTCTGATCTGAATTCTAAAACACAGAAACATAGACGGAAACGAAATTGCTGATGAGATCGCCAGGAAGGAGTCGAGTGAATTGGTCTCAGCATTCTTTTACTCAGTCATTGTGACCCCCTGAATACTGTTAAATGGGAATTTCACAAATTATTTTCAAGAAAAGTGCAGAATAGATGGAGCTTCATTCCTTCATGTGCTCTTTCGAAAACCCTTTGCCTCAAGTATCATACAACAGACGCAGGACGCAGAATGTGTTAGCGACTTCACGCCATTCAGCTGTTTATACCAGTTATTGGACGATCCGGACACACGCAGAAAAGCTTTCATTTAATCCCCATTGGCGCAAAATTATTCATCCAATTCTGTTTTTTAATACTTTTTTTACTAAATAAAAAATAGTAACTATTAGTAATCATGCCCGTCCTAACGTATGGCGCAGAAGCTTGGACGATGACAACATCCGATGAAGCGACGCTTGGAGTGTTCGAGAGAAAGATTCTGCGTAAGATTTTTGGACCTTTGCACGTTGGCAACGGCGAATATCGCAGACGATGGAACGATGAGCTGTATGAGCTTTACGACGACATAGACATAGCGCAGCGAGTAAAGATCCAGCGGCTACGTTGGCTGGGTCATGTCGTCCGAATGGATACAAACGCTCCGGCTTTGAAAGTATTCGATGCGGTACCAGCTGGTGGTAGCAGAAGAAGAGGGCGGCCTCTTCTGCGTTGGAAAGATCAGGTGGAGAAGGACTTGGCTTCACTTGGTGTGTCCAACTGGCGCCGGTTAGCACGAGAAAGAAACGACTGACGCGCTTTGTTAAACTCGGCCAAAATCGCGTAAGCGGTTATAGCGCCAATTAAGAAGAAGAAGAACTATTAGTAATGGAATTTTTTATGTAACCTTAACGCGCTGCATTGGTTGTCTGTTTGTATACTGCAGTTGTGTAATTCCCAAGTTTCAAATAAGACTGACGTACGACGCCATTTGCAAAATTTATAAGGTTTCTGATGCGGGGATTAATTTTGCGCCACATTGTATAATCTATTCATAAGAAAGCAAACAGTCACTAATAAAAGACTTTGTAACAACGAAAAAACCAACAGTAGTCGTTATCGATTTGCATGTGAATCGACGAACTGTCTGAACATATCTGATATTAGTATGTGACATACATATCTACGATGATAGTATTTTTTGTCCAATGCATAATAAATGTGCACGCTTGTTATCAAGGAGCAATGAATAGTTTCAAAATTGATTTTTTCCTAATGTGAATTTGAATTTTTATACGTTTTAGACTTAGGATTGAATTTTCATTGCACAGTAATTTTTATTAATTTTGAGTTTTTAATAAAAATTATTGTATTTTTTTATAAATACTTATGCTTAACATGCAAACTTATCATAGGTGGCATGTATTTTTTGAACGATCTGTTGCTTGCACGCTTTAATAAGGGGCACATCTGACTTGTAAAAAACGTTGGGTATGTATTGTTTTTTTCAGGAACATATTTAGCATTTATTCTTCGAATCGGCGTTATATGCGAAAGTAAACATATCTGCGCTTTTGTTATATTTTTCAAAAATAAAGAGATGTAGCTACTAGGGTTTCTCTCCCGGGATTTCCCGTTCACGATATCCCGGGTAATCCGCAAAAATATCTATTCCCGATTTCCCGAAAAAAAACGTAAATTCCCGGGATTATTTAACATTTATTATCATTTAAAATGAAAAATTCAAATTACTTTTTTTTATTTAAAAATATTCAAAAACAAAGTAAGCTAAGCAAGCATTGACTTTCTTGTTTTCGTGATTATACAGCTGTGCAACACAAATATTTGAAAAGTCATAGCGTTTGGGTGTCTTTACTTTTTATATTTTAAAAAGTTATATATTAAAAGTGGTTAAAAGATTTCTTTGTGAATTAAAGTAAGTTTAATTGAATTTTAATAACAATTAGTTATTATTCCACTGATATTTTAAATATTAAAATTAAAGGGTTATTAAAAAATACGAATGTCGTCAGAAAGAAATTGGAGATTTTATTTTACCATTGATTCTACTAATAAGGACAAAGCAAAATGCAATATATGTAATCAAGTGATTATGAGAAAGGGAGGTTCCACAAGTGGAATAAATCGTCATATGCAAATCCAACATGGAATAGATTTGGTTACCAAGAACAATAAATTCGACGCTCCAAGTACTTCATCGCCGGACAAATCTGATAAATCAATTTCAGGAAATCAAAATTCCATTTTAAAATATGTAAAAAAACAATCATTGGAAGAAATTCTTGCAAAACTAGCAGCTGTAGATGGAATTTCCATCAATGTTATTTCGAAAAGTACGTTCATTCGTGAATCTATTTGTGCGAAAGGATATTTTCTTCCTAAAAATCCTTCACACATAATGAATCTTATATTCAACTATTATGCCGAAGTTAAATCAAAACTTAAATATAGATTTTCAACTATTCTAAATGCAAATCAAAAATTTTGCTTAACTGTAGATGAGTGGACAAGCAGCCGTAATCGTAGATACATGAATATCAATGTTATATCTAATGGTGGGATATTTGAAAATTTGGGATTAATAAGAATTGAAGGAAGTTGTGGAGCTGAAAAAACATTAGATTTAGTTAATGAGCGGTTAAAGGAATTTAACTTGAATTTATCTACAGATATTATTGCAATCATAACTGATGGAGCAGCCGTTATGGTGAAATTTAGAAAGTTAGCTCCTGCCTTCCATTTACAATGCTACACACATGGGATTCATTTGGCTGTTCTGGATACCCTTTTTGGTTCTACTAAGACAGAATTATTATTGCAAAAATATCAGCAGCACCAAGTAGACCAATTATTAGATTCAGATGATGATAGCGACATTGATAATTATGATTGTCTTGACAAAGACGAGAATACAACATTTGAACATGATACAAATATAAGTGACCTTAAATTCAAAGATCTTAAACCTCATATCCAGGATGCAATAAAACAAATCCGCAAGATAGCATCATTTTTCAGAAAATCGCCAGTACGTAACACAATTCTTCAGCAAAATGTCAAATTAGAATATGGTAAAGAATTAAACCTATCATTAGACTGTACGACAAGGTGGAATAGCTTATTAGATATGTTGGAAAGATTTGAGCAAATAAGACTTCCGATTAAAAAAAGTCTATGCGAAGTTAATGCTACACATCTACTTGAAAAGGAAGATCAGCTGTTCCAAATTGTAAGTACATTAATTACTTGTTTACGTCCAGTAAAATTAGCGTCCGATGCATTATGTCGACGTGATATGGATTTAATAAAGAGTGAGGGAATACTATCGTTCCTAATAGAAACGTTAAATGCGTTAGATAATTCAATATCTCGAGAATTATTACAAAATTTTAAATTCCGTATGACAACTCGAAGATCCAAAATTTTAATTTCATTGGTAAAGTACCTAAATAATTCAAGTTTATTGTACTCCAATCAAGATGATATGTTTTTTGAAATGTCGTCGAAGTCTGAAATGGTTAAATTATCTAAAGAATTGTTACACCGCCTATTTCCAGTTAATATCCTTGAAGACACCACTGTACTTGAAAATGAAGAAAGCGTATTGATTTCCGAATAGAATATAAGACTATATTAAAAGAATTTAATTTATTTGAAGCTAGTGGAAAGTTAACCAAAAATTTGAAAATGCTCTTAGATGCTCTTCTTTGCATTAAACCAACTTCAGTGGAAAGTGAAAGAGTATTTTCGACTGCTGGCCTTTTTGTCTCCAAAATTAGGACAAGACTCAACGACAATTCAGTTAATGCGCTAGTTTGTCTCAGAACTCATTTTAAAAACTCTTCTAATAAATAACTTTTTTTTTGTGAATATGAATAAAATATATGAAAATGAATTTTTTAATTGTTTTTAAATTAATAAATTTATTTTAATTAGTAAATATAAAAACTCGATTTTCCCGGGAATCCCGGGAATATTTTCGAAATATTCTCGTTTCCCGGGAATCATTATGTGACGGGAAATGAGAAACCCTAGTAGCTACCTTTGCGGGATAAAATAAAACCTTTCCTCACTTCATTTTGATAATTCAATAAATAGGCTACAGCTGCACTGAGTATATTGAAAACGGTCGGCCACATTAAAGTTCATAAAAGTACCATAAGCGCACCAAAAAACAAAAGAATAAAAATTAAAAAAATATATTTTTCTTCTCATATCAATTTTCAAGTAAGAATGTACATACATACAGTCGTGGTCACAATAATAGCACAGAGATATTTTGCCAAATTTTGAAAATTTTTTTTGTAATTTTCTTTATTTTTTTTTATAAAATTATAATGTATACTACAGCAAAAACTATATAACTCAGGTTTCGAAGCGTGTAAAAAATAATGAAAAAACTCTTTTCCTTCAAAATGTCAAACTTTTCAGACAGATTTTTTGGAAAAATTCTGCGCGTGCAGTCTTATGGCCCATTGAATTTTAGTACAAGAAAATGCAAGTTTAAGGTATCGTTAAAATTGCGTTGATTTTTCATATTTTTTGTTTTTTGAATGTTCGGCATTTTTATATATCAACGATATATATGTAGGTATGTTTGAAGTATATCAACGTGTAGACAGATGGAGCAAATAGCTACACACACTACAAAAAAAAAAAAAAAAAAATACCAAGCAACTCACAATCGAAATTAAAAATAGAAAAGAAAACGAGGAAAAACCTACAAATAACACTTGAAGTGAGCGACACAGCGAATTTTCAATAAATGTCGTAGCAGATATTGATGGCATTTTTGGCATGGCTGGCAAGTTTTCGTGTAACAGGAAGCTTACTGAGGTAAGTTGGTATGATGCATATGGCATTGTGGCAGTTGGAAAGCAGTATTGATTGGATGGGCTGCCTATTGAGTCAGCAGCTACAGCAGCCACAGTGGCACTGCCCCGCAGTAGATGAGAAATATGAAAACTTTCCAAATCGTTCAAAATATTTCGGGGCGCCTGCTAAAGGGTAATGACCGCATTTATGTGACGAGAAAGAACGAATGCGGGGGAAAGGAGAATGCAGAAAAAGAAAAAAAATTGAAATGAGTGTAAGTTGCAGCATATGAGAAAATTACAATGAAGAGGAAATTTCCAAAAAAAAAAAAAAAAAAAAACTACAATGAAAACAACAACACATACATGTGTAGGCAAAAACAACAAAAAACCTTGCAACGGAAACTCTTTTACGGCTGTCAAGAGACCGCGCATGCCAAAAAACTTTTCACCGAGCAGAGTACACAGCTAAGTACGTGAGCCAACATTGAGCGGCAGAAAGCTAACTTTAAGGCGAAATGCAGGCAAAACTTAACAAGCAATTTGCGAAAGGCATTGCGAAGGAACTGGCGCGTCTTCTGGCGGAATAGCAGCTTACGAAAAACAACTTGGCCAACGAAAGCCATTGCAACAGCCGTGTGTTTACATTTTTTTGCTTTTTTTTTTTTTGGAAATCTTGTTTCACCGGGGCTGTTGCCGCTATTGTTATACTCAAGTCCCCAAACTCTTCAACATCCGTTTCCGCTTAAGTGCTTCCCACACATCCGGCGCATTTTAAATGGGTAACTGTGCAACCTGCGCCTGCTTTTCTTTCCAGTCGCTCAACATAATCTGCCTCCTTTCAGGTTGTTTTTTTTATTTTGTGTTTTCACTTTCTTGAATCCGGTTGACTTTAATCTGCTGAAGTATTTTTAGCTTTTGTTTGGCGGTGCGCTTTGTATGAAAGAAATTGGACGAAAAAAAAATTCAAAAGTTCGAAAATGTCACGGCGGTCATGCATGTGTGTCCTTAGCCGTGACATATTTGCTTGCGTGTGGCGCCCTTTTCTGTAAATTCCCCCAAGTCGTTCTGTATTCACGCTGTTGCTAAAAAGAAGTTAGTGAGTTCGCTATAAACGAAGGTTTGAGGGTGGCGTATTGATAACATATTTATAGCAAATTGATTTTTGACTGCCATCGAACTGAGAGTGGGCGGAGAGGGGTCGTTTGCTGGCAGTAGGCTGCAGCTCACAGGGTGAACGGTTATGAGCTGTTTTTGAAGGAGGTATATTTAAATAAGATGTCACATATACTGGCATAGTAATCAATATAGCCGATTTCGACATATACGGGAAAAGATAGTAGCTGTCGAGACTAAGTTAAATTAGTCCACAGCGCTGTTGCCTAGGAGTAGCTTTCTTTCGATCTGTCCTTACATATCTTTAAGCTGTACTGATCTTTGAGTAAACCCATCGAGCCCTCAAGAAAGAAATGGCCACCAAGACATCCATGAACATCCTGCGAACTCTGGATCAAGTTATGAAATTGCGGTATTTATTTGCTGTCTATACAGCTTCTACGGGAATCGTTATGTGAAGCCTCAAGCGTAGCCGTCAAACAGAAGTGAAAACTAAGTTCTGGGCGTTTTTTCATAACAAAACGAAAAACTAAGTTACGAGCAAAACTTTGTCATCGAAGTTGGCAATAGTCTCGCTCTAGCTATGAACATGCATTCCAATGATTACTCTTGGAGATTCTTCGCATTTAACGCCTTTACCACAGCGGTTGCTGATTCCTTGTTCTCCTTGACGCCACTATGTTGAGTTCTCTTGAGATAACGAGGCCACAGGGTTGGTGCGGTCGTTGTCTATTTTCGTCAAAAGTATTTGCTCATGGAATAAGAAATTGAGTGGCACGTTAACAATCAGTCAACAGTGAGTTCCTGTCCGTCAATAACCCCTTCCCGATGAACGATGGCCCGAATATCGAAAAAAGACGCCTAAGCTTTGGATATCCCTTTTCTAACCGTTTTGAAGACGAAATGAGAAACTGAGTATGATAATATGAGTACGAGTATGAATATGAGCATGAGTATGAGTATGAGTATGAATATGAGTATGAGTATGAGTATGATTG
>JAYXIM010033091.1:0-17177 GCA_037575425.1 Anastrepha fraterculus
AAGTATCTTCTTTTCCTGTCCAAGATTAATGTTCGAAAGAACGACTATAGAAACGATAGTTATAAAAAGAGTTACGCCAGGCAATATATCTAGTAAACCACATCTTGTAATCGGAATTGGGCTGGACCAAAATGAAAAACAGGTCCGCGAATGTGTTCTAAGAGCTGTTAAAGAAAGAATGGCAGAGCAGCACAGAAACGAGACAACCCAACAATGGAGAGTAGACCAATGTGTAATGTGAAGAGCTGCTGGACTTCGTTAAGTGCTTGAACCAACTACCAACATTCCAAAGTTAAAATCGGACGAAGTGCTCAAAGTAAGTAGCAAACTATTACCTCGAAAAGTACCAGGAAAAGACAGTAACGTTTCCACGACAGTCGGTCCTACCATGGAATGCGGAACAAACCGGATTTATATCGGAACAAGGACTGCCATTTTAGCTGCATTCCCAGTATATTAATGTTACTACAACACGGGATCGCAAGTATCGCAGCTGAAAGAGATGTTGTTACATAATCCGTGTATGTGTCCACACTAAGGGTTTTCCAATAAGAGATGCTATTTTGATGTTCAACGAAAAACTATATTTTTTAATACAAATGATCGGATGTTTATTTCATTATAAAGGGGAATGTATGCCGTTAATAGTGGACAATAACATCAGGCAAATGACCACCCCACGATCACGCTTACAGGACAATATCTATTTCATGAAATTTTCCATAACCGAATTGCAAAGTGGCTGCCCTATGTCACCGATACCCTCGAATCGATCCTGAGCAGTTTGCGTAGACCTTCTCTTTCATGTGGTCCCAAAGAAAAAAGTCACAAGGTGTTAAATCACAAGATCTCGGTGGCCAATTGTGATCACCTCTTCGAGAGATAACACGGTCCGGAAACATTTCTCGTAAAATATCAATGGTTTCGTTGCTTGTGTGGCACGTAGCGCCGTCTTGTTGAAAATAAACGTTGTCCAGATCAATACCATCCAATTCCGGCCATAAAAAATCGTTGCTCATCTCCCAATAGCGCAATCCATTCACCTGTAACACCTGTTATTGGAAAACCCTTTATATTCAAAATGTACCCGTAAGAACGCGGTTTTCTAAACATCCCTAAACCACGAAAATTGATACTTATACCACAAAACCCAGGCGATTGTTCTCCTACTGGACGTCGTCCCTTATTCACGGTGGACCCCATTGACAAGCTATTTGAGGTTGTCATCTAAAACCGTGCTTGGGCCTCTTCTGTGGAACATTATGTACCATGGCATTTTATGGCCCAAGGTACACAAAAAAAGAGTCTCATTCATCGGTTTTTCCGACGATCTGGCAATAGTTGTGAGCGTGAAAACTAGCTATGTAGGGGCAAAAAGTTTAAGACAGGAGCCGAACTCATTAGCTACCGTAAAAGGGTTGAAAGCTCATAGTGGGGTACTGAATTATCGAGTCCGAACTATTGGTAGGTGGATCATGGAATTAGTTTCAGAGATCACTTGGAGACGCATTCATGTAACGCGTATGTCCTCTTAGAGTTTCCTTTGCCTTCAGAACAGACTCCGAAAATACGATGTCCATAATAACTAGTCCATGTCCACTCGACTCGAGGGAATCAGACTACTCAACCTCGGGGAATTAGACTACCCAAATCCTAAGTGGTCATGGCTGTTTCAAACTGTATCACTGTCGCTTTGGGCACAAAGACATTCTATACTGCGAGCAGTGCCCACCAGCATTTGCAGAAGATGCGGAACAGGTACTTTTCGTGTACCTCTGCTTCAGTGATCTAAAATATAAATTGGAAGAGAGCCTCGGTTGCAGCGTCGCGCCCTAGAACTTAGTGCCACTGATACTGAAGAGACACAACGCATGAAACGAAGTACAGCATATGGTTGCCAAAGTGATGCAGCAACCGCGCCAGTTCGAGAAGGCAAGTTGGATACGTGAATGTCACGAAAGTGCATACGTGAATGCCAAAGGAGTGCACCATCAAACCTATGCAGAGATGAAAATTGAGGATACTACACTTAGAAACAAACTTCTCTATGGTATGTGCAGGGGCATGGTGGGTAAGAGCGTACAGATCCAACAGGAGTGACTCTCTCCGCAAATGATTTTAACTGCGAGTGATAACAGATAGATGGAACTTCTGACGTATTGTATGAGAACAATACCTGACGTTGAGTCTAATGCTGACACAGCCTCCGGCTAAAATACTTCAGGATAGTACCGGAATGATCGACCCTTTGAAGGAAGGAGGCTTAAAGTCCTACACTGACAGAGTTAGGCTTTCGTTGCTTCCTCCTCCATCCGACTTATCGACAGTTATCAGACTCTAGTGAAAAAGGGTTATCTTTATTCCAAAAAGTGTTTAGCAATAAGTAAAAAAAGTGACTGAAGGCACAGCTAAAAGACTAATTTGAGGTATATTCTCTTCTTGCTTGGCGCGATAACCACTTACGTGATTTTGGCCGAGCTTGACAACCAGTCGCTCGCCAGTCATTTCTTTCTCATGCTAATCGGTGCCAGTTGGACACACTAAGTGAAGACAAGGTGTTCTCCACCTGATACTTTCTCGTCCTCTGCTATTGCCAACTGGTACCGGATCGAATATTTAAAAATCGTCCACAGAAACTTTCTCTCAAACACTCCAAGCGTCGCTTCATCGGATGTTGTCATTCTCCACGCTTCTGCGCCATACTTTAGGACGGACAGAGTTTGCTTTGTTCGCCGAGAGAGAGGACTTTACTGCTCAATTACTTACTTAGTTCAAAGTAGCACTTGTTCGCAAGAGAGATTTTTCGTTGAATTTCGAGGCTGATATTGTTATCGGTGTTAATGCTGTTCTTAAATAAACGAAGTCTCTTACAACCTCGAAATCATAATCGGAGGTATATTACAAGGTCCAGCACTGGAAGTGTAACCAACACAGGCACAGCTGTCTGGTAGTTGGCTAAAAGACAGTCCGTAGTATTGTTTACAAGCGCGCGGAAGCATTTTGCCGAGAGTAAACGCGAAAAAAGAAAATCAGGAATGGATTTCAAACGTAATAGCGTGATTTCATTATATTTGGCTGGAAAATCACAACCAGCGAGCAGCTTAAGGTAAATAAAGGTTTTGTTTATCGCACTACTCCTCTTTACAATGATACTGATAACATCGCGAAACGTCATGTAGGTGGTCATCAAAAGACTGCAACGTCACGTGAAATGGTTCAAAAAGTGAAGAAGCGACTTGAGCAAAATCCCCGACTAATGGCGAAAGAACTGAAAATATCTGACCGTAGTATCCGCCGCATACTGAAATATGATCTCAAAGTCAAGTCTTACAAGATCCAAAAGGCACATGATATCACACCAAAGCAGCAACAAGTCAGACTTGAGAGAGTGCAGGAGTAGCTGCACTTGGCCGAAAGCGGTCAATTTCCATGTTCCGAACATTGTCTTTTCTGACGAGAAAATTTTTCAAATTGAGCAATTCGTAAACTCCCAAACCGGCCGTTCATACGAGAATCTGAATCATCGTTTGGCCATCTGGAGTCAGCACCCACCACAAGTAATGGTTTGGGCCGCTGTAACCGAAAATGAGCGCTCTTCAGTCGTTTTCGCCGAGCCTAGCGTCAAGGTAAATACGAAATATTACCGGAAAAGTATTCTGGAGGTTGCTTTGAAGTGGTGGGCAGACAAACATTTCGGTAACAGACCATGGACGATTCAACAAGACTCGGCACCGTCTCACAAACCTTGAGTGAACCAAGAATGGCTAAAAAACAACATTCCGAGCTTCACAACGTTCACACAATGGGTCTCAAATTCACTAGACGCATAAATGGATTATCCGATTTATTATTCTCTTTCGGCCATTTTGAGGAGGAAAGTCCGAACTAAAAGATACATCTGTCTCGAGGCGCTGAAAAAATCCATTGTCCTCGAGTGTTTTACTTCAAAAGATATTTGAATTAATTCGTGTGCTAATTTCATCGTACGCAAGCCTTGCTACTATTAAACTAGTATTCAAATATTTTCTTACAAAGTGGTATGTCATAGGTACAAAAAAAATTTTTTAAGCAAATTTTTATTTTGAAGTTTTTTTTTTTGCTTAAAATTTCACTTATTTTCCCAAAAAAAGGTTTTAGAGATATGGAAAAAAATCTGTTTTAAAGGATTTTTGCGCTTATTCCCAAAAATGTAAATGCCCAGGGTTAGCTAGGGCACGTCTTAGCTCTTTCGGTAAGCTTTTCTTACAGCAAATTGATGAGATCTCAGACATTTAAATAAAGAATTTGCGGTTATGCTTGGATCTCACAAAATGGATCTGACTTAAAAGAAAAAAGAAAAAAAAAAAAACAAACAAGACATCGTCACACAAGATAATGTATTATTTCAGTAGAAACACTCAACCACTTCAACAACAACAAAGGCATCTTCAAACGTTTCCGATTATTTTAAATTTTTATTCATTATTTTTAGTTGATAAACTTTGTAAAAAGCATGCCTGCCGATTGGAATTTAAGTGTGCTCTGCCCAATTCATAAGAAGGGTGATCTTGCAATCTGTGCCAATTACCGCGGGATTAGTCTTCTAAATATCGCCTATAAGGTTCTAGCGAGCGTATTGTGTGAAAGGCTGAAGCCCACCGTCAACCAACTGATTGGACCTTATCAGTGTGGCTTTAGACCTAGAAAGTCTACCAGCGACCAAATATTTGCAATACGCCAAATCTTGGAAAATACCAACGAACGGAGAATCGACACACACCATCTTTTCGTCGATTTCAAAGCTGCATTCGACAGTACGGAAAGAAGTTACTTGTATGCCGCGATGTCTGAATTACAAATTGCTCAACACCAGCAGCGCCGTCAGAATTCGGAAGGACCTCTCCGAGCCGTTTGATACCAAACGAGGTTTCAGACAGGGTGCGCGTCCTAATGTATGGCGCAGAAGCTTGGACGATGACAACATCCGATGAAACGACGCTTGGAGTGTTTGAGAGAAAGATTCTGCGTAAGATTTTTGGACCTTTGCACGTTGGCAACGGCGAATATCGCAGGCGATGGAACGATGAGCTGTATGAGCTTTATGACGACATAGACATAGCGCAGCGAATAAAGATCCAGTGGCTACGTTGGCTGGGTCATGTCGTTCGAATGCGTACAAACGCTCCAGCTTTGAAAGTAGTCGATGGGGTAGCAGCTGGTGGTGGCAGAGGAAAATCCTCTGCGTTGGAAAGATCAGGCGGAAAAGGACTTGGCTTCACTTGATGTGTCCAATTGGCGGCGATTAGCACGAGAAAGAAACGACTGGCGCGCTTTGTTAAACTGGGCCAAAATCGCGTAAGCGGTTATAGCGCCAATTAAGAAGAAGAAGACACTTTGTAAAAAAAGTTAAAAATATTAAGAAGAAACACAGTGTAAGTACGTAAATGTACGGACCAAGAACACCCAAATCGAAAAGAGTTTAAAAAAGTTATGATAAGTAAGTTAAAAAGTAAAAGTTATGACAAATTAAATAAAAACGCCCAATAAAATTTTTGCCACATTCACTCTTTCAGTTGAAAATTTTTCAAATACTTAAAGGTTTTTATATCGATTTATTTGGGGTTCGCAAATATCAAAAACACTTTTTTAACGAAACTGGTATTTTGTATGAATTTGATTTAATCGAAAATATTACTTTCATCTCATTTCGTTCACTTCTTGGCGTCGACTACTTATTTAGAAGCAGATTGTCATTTCGTACTTATTCTTTGTTTTTTTTTGTTTGTTGTCATCCACATAAAATTTACACAAACGGAGGGTTAAGAATATACACACCGAAGGCCAATAACTCAAAAAGGCGTGCAGTAATTTAAAATTTTTTTAAAAGCGAAAGTGATTTGCTTTGCTTATGTGAAGGTCGTAAACCAACACATTTACATAATTTACGCAAGCAAGCAAAACTTTGTGTTTCTTTTAGTCAGTCCTTAACTAATTAAAATAGACTAAAGTATGTACCGGGTGTTTTTAAGAGCTTGCGAAATTACAAGAATATAAAAACCAAAATATTTTTTCACTGAATTTTGTTTTTGATAATCCGATAGATAATTTCATGGTATATATTTTTTAAATATTTTAATTATTTTTTAATACTATATCCGGCATATCTGCACCACCTAAACAAACGTTTAGCTAAGGATGTAAATATAAGGTAAGAACAGACAGGTTTTAGAAGGCACAAAGCATGCATGGGTCGTATATGTAAATAGTATACGAATATTCGTTGAGCCATCAAATGAATGGCGATCCCCACTCTATCTTATTTTTATTGATTTCGAAAAAGCATTTGACCGCGTAGAACGGAGTGCAATTTGGAAAGCGATGAGATGCAAAGGCGTGCTCTTAAAACTGTAATAAGGTTAGTAGAGGCATTCTATGCAGACGCCAGCTGCAAAGTTATTCACAAGCAGATGGTGAGTGAACGAATCCTAACTAAAAAAGGGCGTACGCCAGGGATGCGTACCTACTTTTCTCCCTTCTATTTAGCATAGCTCCCGATGTGATACTGACGTCGGCTCTCAAATTGAAAAGAGGTATTCGCTGGGGCTTAACAGGTTTGTCTAGAAGACTTAGATTATGCAGACGAAATCTGTTTACTGTTTACACATAACACTGCAAACTTCTCCATAAACGGATATGCGGTAGAGCAAGTTAAATCTTCCACTTACCTCGGCAGTGTTATCTTGGCGAACGGAGGATCCAGTGCAGATATTAAAGAGCGAATAAGGAAAGCACAAACAGCGTTCAGTAAACTAAACCCCATATGGTGCTCGCAACAGATAAGTAGAAATACAAAACTACGGATATTTGAGGCGAGCGTAAAGGCGGCCCTCCTCTGCGCCTGCGAAACGTGAAACTTGTTGCAAAAAGATGCGCAAGCACTTCAAAGATTTGTAAACCCCTTTTTGCACAAAATCATGCACGTATTTCATACAATTCAAAACACCGCGCGTTTTGGCAAGCCACAAAGCAAAAAACGATTGAAAATGCAATGACTAAACATAAGTGGAACTGGCTTGGCCACTCCCTACTCAGATCAAACAACAACATCGCCAGAAATGCACGACTAGGAATTACATGGTTCATTCCATTTGTCAAATTTTCGGCTACTTTTTCCAATAAATCTGAATAATTAATCTAAGTGACTTCGATTCTTGCACGAGCTGTATTTCATAGGCACGTAAGCCTAGATCAATGTACAATTTTCCACTTAGTCAAAGGACAAAGGCCAACGAGTTGAGAACGACGACGCATCGACATTTCCGCGTCTTCTTCAACACTTTGCCCTATGAAGTTTGCGAACAGATTTATTATTTTTCTTCTTTCAAAGGAATTTTAGCACAATTAGGAATCATCGTTCTGACATTAAATGATTCGTGACGGCTTGTCAAACCTTCTTTTTTGCTTAAATTGGCGCTTTCACCCGCTTTAGGTGTTTGGACGAGCTTCTCCTCCTATTTGTGGTATGCGTCTTGATGTTGTTCCACAAATGGAGAGACCTACAGTTTTAAGCCGACTCGGAACGGCAGATATTTTTATGAAAAGCTTTTTCAATACACCCCGAGGCTTGGCATTGCCTGCCGAGGGGCGACCGCTATTAGAAAAAACGTTTTCTTCATTTTGGTGTTTCACAGAGGTTCGAACCTACGTTCTTCGAGTTCCGAATGATAGTCACACACCAAGCGATTTAGCTATGGCTTCGGCTTACCGAACCTGAACTTTATTGAACAAAAATCTCAACACAGTTTGCCATTTTCAGCTGCCAAACCATAGTTATCTATATTTACCCATAGTTTTCATGCAGCTAAAAAAAGGCACCCGATACATGCATGAATGACTGTCGTTTTTTATGAATATTTAGAGGTCTATAGATTCATTTGTAATATAATTAAAATATTTTTCAGGTGGTGCTTCACCTGCCTTTAAAATGACATACAAAAAACACTTACATATGTATAAAGAAACAATGACAGTATTGAATTTTTGAAATAGAAAGTTGGTTAGTGTTACTAGCAAATGTAGAAACCGCCTGAGCTATTTACTTGGGCACAAACAAAATATAATTTTCCATCTACAATCCAACTGGAGATCAACTTGATATCAACTGGATAAACAGTTGATTCATCTTCTTCAGCAGCAGAATCTATAGAAGTATATGAACGTCGCTTCATCTCCGGTTTTCCCCCCAGAATTGTGTGGTTTTGAGCGCGCAAAATTAATCATCCTATCGGAAAGTTTATAATTTATGCAAATACACGACGTCATTCATATCATATAATCACATTTAATACTTATGAACTAGACAGCTGCAGTATATGTATAAAAAATGGAGCTCGCAAATGACAAAATAAAAAATTCCATCACTCAAAATCATTTTTTTAAGTAAAAAACTTATTTAAAATCAAAATTGAGTGATTAATTTTTGCACTATTTGGCGATTCGATATTGTTTTTCGTCTAAAGCGGCTTCTAAAAGTATGTAGATGGAAATACTTTTTGTTATAAGGCAACCAGAATACTTTTCGAAATAAAAAGTAGATGATAAAAAAATTTATTAAAAATATTTATTTTTTTATTGAATTCGCAAGTCTTTTATACGCAAAAGAAGGTACCGGAAATTAAGGTCATTTTTGAGCGACTTCACACCGCACTTTATCATACTTAAATTGAATAAGCTAAAAAAATTGCATGCACAGATACTTTCTAAAAACTCGGATTAGGTTAAGTTAGGTGAAGTGGTTGTCCTTCGACTACCCGAAGACAGTCAGACGCCATTGTGATACCACCCTACTCTACTTGGTCCTCTCTAAACCATTGTGAGGCCTTTTAAAAAGCTGGCTATACTACCAAGTTTGAGATTCGCTACATCCGCAATGTTGTCCAGAAAAAGTTAGATCGAGCAATATCAACCGTCTACTACACAGAGCCATGCACCCGCATAGAAGGTACTACACTGTGCCTCTTATATATCCTGAGAGCTTCTACAATAATTATTGGGTGGTGCCTCTAATCTACTGGCGTGTTTCCTATTAGACAGTGCCCAGTTAGGGCACCTACTACGATTATTAGATGCTTAACTTAAGTAGACTCTTAGTGCGACCCATGTTCCATTCCGGCCACGTTTGTCTGCTTATAGTGCAATACGTACCTGTTTCCAGTTGGAATTAGCAACATTAATGGTGTGCCTGCCTATTAAAAGTTTACATTCCACCAATCGCATAGGTATGTCAACCTTGTTTTGAGCAAGAAATATGAATATACTTCTGCATTCGCTTGAACCAATTAGCAAAGCACTTTTGCCACTCAGAACTGGATATCTCCAAAACAAGCTATTTAAAAGCTGCAGCAGCATCTTCAAGCGTTGACAAACGTTAATTTCGCATGTTTTCTTTGATATTTGGGTATAAGAAGAAATCATTAGGTGCCAAATCAGTGCTGTAAGGCGGATTACCCATTAATTCGTTCTTTTTTGAGGGCCAAAACTCGTCTTGCGTGAGCCGATGCGTGAGAGCTCGCATTGGCTTTGTAGAAGATGATGGGTTTTCATGTTTTGTTCGCGGTTGAGTTTCCTTAATTGTCCAGAAACTTCTAGCAAACAAATGGTTGTGTACAACTTCACTCAGATTTGATTGACTTAAGTTTCTCTAAGGGCACAGTTACGACATTATCAGATTTTCCAAAAAACAGACGACAGTTTGCTTTGACGTTCTTCTTGCGATAACAATTTTTTGTTTGGATTAAGCTTTTAAGTCTTGCGCCACCCATTTTGTAGAGTGCTGTTTTGTCTCCATTTGCATAAATCCAAGATTCGTCATCTAATACGACATCATAGACGTGTCTTAAACCACTGCGGCTGGATTTCTTCCAAATTTCTTTACACAAATCGACATGATGGAAAGATGGACGTCCACGTTGGAACTTAGGTATTGCACTAAAGCTTCTCACTGCCTGAGTGTGGTGTTCCAACGCCAAAGGTTGAAATAACTTGATCAATACATTTCTTTCTTGGAAGTCACTTCGAAAACTGTAATAAATCATAGCACGAAAACTCCCCAAAGTTAATCCGATTTTTTGAGCCAACCTTTTCAACTCACTGAAAAAGAACAATTAAAGGTGGTAAGCGAAAACGTTAAACGTTATGCAGTAATTTTTGCTAAAAAATACAAAAATAAAAATATCGAATTACAGCTCATCATACGTAACTTTTCGAAGGCCACCCAGTTAAAAGGCAACCCTCGCATATATGTAAAGGGCGACGAAAAATATTTGGAGATGTCAGATTATAAATTGAAATAAAACAGCGAAAGTTTATATTTATTAGGCAATCTTTATTATTTTTGTGTAGAACTATTCATGACATTTATTTTTTAAACATAAGCCGTTTCAAATATCGGCCGCAACTGTGCCGTAATTCAGCCTTCCGTGAACACCAATTTTGAATAATTCGTTGAAGGACTTCGGTCGGTATCTCGTGAATAACTTTAGTAATATTGGCTTCCAAAGTCTTATAAGAAGATTATTTATCCACAAGACATTTAAACTTTACATACCCCCATAAATAATAGTCGAAATGTGCGATATCACACTATCTTGGAGATCAATCCACTAGTCCCAGACGAGAGTTAAATTGCTCACCAAATTGCTCTTGGAACCAAATGTTGTGGAGATCTCGGGCTTCAATTTATGGCGTGAAAAAGTCATTTGTGATGGCGCGATAGCGTTTGTCATTTACTGTTACATTAGCGCCTGCCTTGTCTTTGCACAAATATGGGCCGATAATTCCTCTAGTCCATAGGACGCACCAAAGGATTGTTTTCAATTGATGTGATGGGTGTTCTTGAACGGCTTCGGGTTGTTCTTCAGCCCAAATATTCAATTTTGCTTATTGCCGTAGCCATTAAACCAAAAATGAGCCTCGTCGCTGTACACCATAAGTTGGCCTAAGCGCGCGATGAACACTTTTCACTGTACGTCGATTTTCGAACTACAATTTTACGAATTGTAAACTTTGTTGAGACGGCAGTCTTTCTATGATGAAATGTCTTTGAGCCAGATTTGTTGGTGTACTGGAGAAGATTGATGGGATTGAGGTTGGCGCACTGCCCCAGACTGTCGAAGAAAGGAACGTCCAGTGATCTTAATCGGTTAGCAGCAAAACCCATACATTTACAGGGAAAGTGTTCAACAGCCTCCTTATGTGAAAGGTCCCCACAACTTCTGCAATGGGGGTTAAATGGTAACCCTAGCTTTTCCGCGTGTGTGCCGATCGTCCAGTGACTGGTAAACACATGAAGAAGTAAAGCACATGAAGAAATACAGCTCCATCTTTTCTGCGCTTTTCTGAGAAACAATTTGTGCAGTTCCCCTTTAACAACTGCCAGGGGGATGCCGATGACCGGGTAGGCGGTCTTTGAGGCCAATTCAGTCCCCTTCCTGGCAAGCTCATCAGTAATTTCATTTCCCTCTATGTTCTCCTGTCGTGGAACCCAGATAAGAGAAATGTCGTCAGAGCCTTGATCGCGGCTTGACTATCGGAGAAAATGTTAATATCTCCCTCGCTCTCGCGTTCCCTAAGCATTTTGTATGCCTGCAGGATCGCAAAGACTTCTGCTTGAAAAACACTAGCAGTGTTCGGCAGTTTAAGGGAGATAGATAAATTGGCTGAATTAGAGAAACCCCCTGCTCCGACTCCCGATTCCATTTTGGAAACGTCAGTGAAGACAGAGATGCAAGCTTCGGTGCAGATTTTCTCCTCGATGCAATCCTGCCTAGTTGGAAAGAAAGACGAACGAAAGCATCGCTTCTTTGAAGTGCAAGACATTCACGGAGGAGGTGTTGTACCGACTCAATCTTTTCTTCCTCTCCACAACTCCTTCAGAATTCGTTGTGAGATACACCCATTCTCCTTAAGTAGCTAAGACAACTTTTCGGGTAAACCTATATTAATTATTAGAAATATATTTTTAATTCGATTTTTATAGTTTCCCAGAAGATAGGTGGCAGCACCAGCTAAAAATATTTTTTTAATTAAAGCTCTCTTAACGAGATGGCTGAGTCATTTCACCTAATGATAGCATGGGTTCCTGGCCATTGCGACATTGAGAACGATATAGGTATACCCTTGCAAACATATAGACTACGTATCCGTGAGGAAATAATAAGAGTAGGGAACGAAAGAAGATGTAACGAAGCCACTTGTAAAATAGCCCGACAGATGTGGCCGACTCTCAATGCTAAACGCGCAGAACTTCTACTAAGAAGAGATAAGCAAAGTCTTAACACACTGATTTCAGTCATTACGGGACATTGCCTAATCGGTAGGCACGCCCAGAGAATGGGTGTGCAAACACATGACTTCTGCAGAAGTTGTTTAGACGAGGAAGAGAAAGAGACGATTCCGCACCTTCTGTGTCACTGTCCTGCTCTATCCAGACGTAAACTCGCCATTTTGGGTGAACATTTCTTCAATGAATTGGAAGACCTCGGCTCTGTCGAAATTAAGGACCTTGCGAAATTTTTAAATAGCACACACTGGTTTCAGGAGGGATAGGGGCTAGTTCCCCACGCGGCATCACAATGGACCATGAGCCTGAGTGTGTCCTACAATGGACAACCGCTTCAACCTAACCTAACCTAACCTAACCTTGTTAAAACACCTTTCATTCGATATCCAAATCTTAATATTCGAGTGAAATTCGAGATAAGTTGGCATTTTTGCAATAAAATTCAGGTGACAACGCAATCAGAAAAAGTGTTTTTGGAATAGATTTTGTCTTACAAAAAAATTTGCCTTGATACCCACGCTATAAGCCTTCTCTCCATTTCTTAATAAACTACTTTCTTTTAAATGCAAACAGGCGGCGAAATCCTGTTAAAATGACTGTTGCGCACAAACCATCTACGCGGCAAATGTTAAAATCGGGACTGTAGTTTTGAAGTGATGCTCTTCCGCGTGTACTTCCTCCGTAATATATTTATTAATAAATATGTAAATACGAGTAGAGCTTCAAAGGTATGCAATTTCATTTCATTTTTTTTTTAATCACTTAATTACACCTTTTTTAGCTCTAGTAAAAGTGTATTTTTATTTTGCTAATTAACATATCAGCTGTCTAGAATAATTGGAATGCCGTAAAAAGTGTATTTTATGCAACTACCGTATGCCGGAACAATGAATGATTAGATAAAAAATATCGTTCTTAATTAATGTGTAACAACACGAAAGTGTTAATAGGCTGATGTAACACTTGGGCGGAAAAGTCACAGGTCTAACAAAGAAAACACGTTTTTGTTTTTGTTCAAAATTAGCTTTATTCATCAACGTAAATGCCATCAAAAATAACGGAATCATTCCAGCGCCGTTCTAAAATTTCAAAGCCACTTTTGTGGAACGAACGATTTATCTTTTGCCAAAATATCGTTCTTAATTAATGTGTAACAACACGAAAGTGTTAATAGGCTAATGTAACACTTGGGCGGAAAAGTCACGAGTCTAACAAAGAAAACACGTTTTTGTTTTTGTTCAAAATTAGCTTTATTCAACAACGTAAATGCCATCAAGAACAACGGAATCATTCCAGCGCCGTTCTAAAATTTCAAAGCCACTTTTGTGGAACGAAATATTTATCTTTTGCCAAAATAGTCCTCAGTTTCAGCGATGACAGCGAACAGCCAAACCTGGCGAATACGGAGGATGTTTGTTGGTTTTTTTTTCAATTTATTACATCTGTAAACTTTTGACACTGAGTAATTTTTATAACAATTATGGAAATATTAGCATAACATTAAATCAAGTTTTAAAGTACATTTCTTTTTACAGCATAAGACGGATAATGCATATAAGAATTCTATGACATAGGACGGGTAAATATTCACAAGAATTCTATGACATAGGTCGGGTAAATATTCATAAGAATTTTATGACATTAAACGTAGAATAGGTTGATATTTATTTTAGTGATGAATTATATGCTAAGGCTGTCGGAGTATTTCGTTTTAGTCTTCGTTTTGCAGTTCTGAATGTGGAATTTTCAGCGCATTTCTTTGTTTGTGTCTGTTAGTAGTCTGTGAATATGGCTTGTGCTGCATTCCCGAATGACGTCTTCCATATTTTCCTATTCCAATTTTGTGGTCCCTATGTATATCGTCATTGGGTATGTACAAGCCTGCGTTTGTGATAGTTCTTAGGATTTTTGATTGTAGGCGTTGCCTTATTTTAAGGTTTGATTTGCTTGCTGTTGGCTATAGTTCGATGCCATATCTCCAGATTGGAGTTATACGTGAATTAGTTCTGTGTCCAAGCTGGTTCTTTACACAAAATCATCCCTAGTGATCGAGTTCATGTCCCACTTGATGGATTTGTCAAGAAAGCAATTTGCTACATCTGGGGTGAAGAAAACCCTCGAGTAATTTCCGAAAAACCATTACATGCACTTGAATGCACTTTTTGTTGTGGCTTCTGGGATGGGGAAATAATTGGCCCGTGTTTCTTAGAAAATGAAAACGAGAGAGCTGTTGCTGTCAATGGGCATCGCAATAAACAACTATTTGAAGATTTTTTGTTACCTGAGCTTGAAGAACTACAGAGAGACAATCTTTATTTTTAACAGGATGGAGTCACAACTCACATAATATGGGAAAAAATTGCATTATTAGGATCTCTTGGGCGTGATTTCCCGGGCGACTCATTTCACGTAATGGTGACATTAAGTGCCTACATGTGATCATGTGATCTAACTCCAGTAGAAAACTTTGTACACTAGGCCGGGTCGATTTGTGGGGAGGCAAAAAAATCGCCCTTTGCTCTGTGAAAATCATATTCTAGGGATCAAAATAAGAAACTTTGTCGAAGGAACCATACCTCTAAAACGAATTCTGATGTCCCCCAATTTGGGTCGAACTTTTTCGTTTCTTTTCTCATGTAAAGGCCAAAAATGGTGATATTTTGAAATGATTGTATGGGGAACATAGAACAAATTTAAGGAGTAGCATCAGAAAGAAACAACTTTTTCTTTTTGAGCCACCCTAATCTTCATACATTCTTGTTATTTGCTTGGGTCTGACTATACCATATTGTAGATAGCAATCGTGCATTTGCATTTGTTTAGTATAACCTTCAAATATAATATTCATCACCAAGAACTGAAGCAGATGCAAGCGAGATAGCACAACAGTCGCACCTATAAGATTTCTTTAATTGGTAAATTTCTGTTATCTTATTTGTAAGGTGAATTAAAATTTTCGAGAAAGCGTCACGAGTAATAATGTTAGAGATAGTCGTCATATAAATTAATTGCACCATTATCGTTTATTATAATACTTTTATTATATTTCTTTAAGTAGACAAACTTTAGTGCACGGGTTGTAGAGCGTCTCCTCTTTTTGGGAAAGCGACAAAACGAAACTTTTGATAGATAAAAATGTTGACCCAGACACTTTTTTTATTTACTTTTTTGGTGAGTGAGGTAGGGTTCAAAATGCCTTCGCACTTGCAATGACCGTCGTCTACTGAGTTGAATGGTGTGGCTACTAAGGCAATCTTCCTCTGGGGAGACATCCTTCCCCTGACTATTTTCTGCATTACTTCAAGAAGCCCCAGAACGGCATCTATGAACAAGACCAATTCTATTCACCCACGTCTGGGTTCACGATATTTGAAGCCAGGTTCATGCTATAGGCTGGTCTTCTTATGCCTGTACGTCATTGCGAGTCCATGACTCAAGTGTGTGTGGTTGTCGTCGGCCCATCAACCAACTGCTGCTAATGGTGATGCTCCACCTGGTGTTGCTACTATTGATTGTTGCCGGTCCTAGCGTTCCCAATCGATATGGCGGAGACGTATTTTGCTACAAAAACCGTGAACTGACTCCCACTTTCCGCTGGTTGAACACATATCTCTCGTGATGTTGTTTAAGGCTATTGGATGTTACAGCATTCTTTCGAGTGTATCTCTTTCTTTTTTAAAGCGATCACAGTACAAAATTACGTTTTCCGCTCTGCACAGAAAGGGGTGTCTGACAGCTTAAACCGATGCAGGTATTCTTAGAAACAGTCATGTCTGCTCAGCAATTGGGTGACGTAATAGTCTACGTGCATATGTTTCCTTGTAAGCCACTCATCGATGCACGTAATGAGTTTGTATGCCCAGCGCCCGTTTTGAAACAGCTCCCAACGCTACTGGTTTCATTTAATTGTAAGCGCCCGTTCTGAGGCTTTTTGATCCGATGTAGGCCGAGCCCCTCTGCTTGCTGTAGAGTCGGCTCACTTCCTCTGCGAGTAGGTCCAAAGGAAGCTTTCCTGCAATGACACAGTTTGCGTCGTTCGATACGGTTCTACTCGTATACACGCACGTTACTCGTAGCTTTGTGTGACCTCCTGAAACATAGACTTTCTGCCCGCTGCCAAGATAGCTGCCGCATACAAGATGAAGGAATCAAAAACTGTTGACAGTAGACGCCTTCGATTGCCTTGAGACCCTCCTATGTTAGGTGAATTCGTATCACCATTGACTCTTGCCGCTTTGAAACTGGCATTCATCAAATTTGGTATTTGGTGATCCCCTATTCAACCCAGACACTGAAATCTACTTATGCTCAGTGTCTGCTACAGTTACTGCGAAAATAAGAAATTATTTTGTCCTCCATTTTTTTCTTATAAGTTGAACTCCTGTACCATATTCTGAAAAATATTTCCGCATTCTCCGTTTTTGGTTAACTTACTTTCAAATAGTAAAAACTGTGCCTTGTTGCCATATTTCAGCAGCTAATTGCATTGTAAATTCCAAAGTAGAGTTTTGATTTGTTAGGGGCTTGTCGTGCAGTTTTCCTCTCAGCTTCCATAAAATGGATATTAGCGAGAAGAGAAATGATAAATAAGAAAACAGCACCAATTGAAAAAAAGCAAGTTTCAAGAATTTCTTCAAATTGAGAATGTTTCTGTGCCAAAAGAGTTTTTAAATAGGCCACTTCGGGAACTTGAATTAATTTGATGATAAAGTTTTATTCGCTTTCCACACAGGTTTTTCTTCTTCCAGTCGGTCAATGCACAAAAGCCTACTGGATACCTACTCTGGGTATACTTAAGTCCTTTGAAGATGGCAATTATAAAGCGGTCCTCTGAAATGGAGTGTTTGTCTTATATTTA
>JAYXIM010033092.1:0-17048 GCA_037575425.1 Anastrepha fraterculus
GTCGTTTCTTTCTCATGCTAACCAGCGCCAGTTGGCCCACCAAGTAAAACCAAGTCTCTCTCCTCCTGATCTTTCTAAAGTAAAGAAGGCCTGCTCCTACCAGGTACCGCATTCAATACTTTCAGAGCCGAAGCTTTTGTATCCATTCAGACGACATGACCCGTCAAACGGAGAAGTTGGATCTTTATTTGCGTTGATGCTCACAACATCTAGAACTAAAACAGTGACTAGAAATTTCCTACGCATCACAACAGGAAAATCTGTAGGATTGGAAAATATCCCTCTGTCGTTTCTGCGGTTGGACCTTTGGCCTTGGTAAATTATTTTTTCATCAGACGCTTCAAGATGTTTAATTTTGTTTAGAAGGCGTTTTGATTGTATAACTCGCTATTCTCGAGCTTGCACCGACATAAACTCTCTTCTGCGCATAACGCCGGAGATCTTCATGAATAACTCAACATATAAGACTCTCAAAACTTTAACTCCCTCGCAAGGGTTCTCATTGATTTTGAAGGATCCTCCTCAATAATCGCTTGCACCTGCTAAATAAATTCTGCAGATGGGACAGATTCAGAACGTTCCTCGTGTGTTTGCCTTTTGCAACAAATTCTGCATCGCCGTCTACTGCTTCTAATTCACGACGAACCTTATGAACGAATGAACGTACGCACTTAAAGAAATTGGAGTTTTATAAATCGGTATGATTTGAAAATATAGCGACGATAACTGCATATCTCTTCATTTCTTGAGTTAACTTTAGCCCTCCACGTCTTATCTGAAAAATAGCGAAAAGAAAAATAACGGTTTCGGGAAATTGTCCCAAATATGTGCATGACATCAATTACCGAACCCACCCTGTGTACATTTATTATAATTGTATATAAAGGGTGAAAGACCGAAAATTAAGAAAAAGTTGTTTCTAATAGCCATCGCCCCTCGGCGGCAATGGCAAACCTCCGAGTGTATTTCTGCCATGAAAAAGCTTCTCGTAAAAAATATTTGCCATTCGGAGTCGGTTTAAAACTGTTGGTCTCTCTATTTAGGTCTCTCAAATAGGAGCAGGAGCTCGCCAAAATACCCAAAAAGAGTGTACGTCCCAATTATATACATACATATATATGTATATATAATGAGTGATCAATTTAGAGGTATTGGATTTTAAATTGAAATAAAAAAACGAAGATATTGGTGGCCACTCCACAAGTCCCAGACGAGAGATAAATTACTCACCGAACCGACGACGCAATAAATCCATTGTTTCACGAGTTATATGGAAGGTAGCGGCGTCTTGTTGGAACCAAATTAAGATCATTGGCTTCAATTTGCAGCATCAAATAGTCGTTTATCCACCAGCCCATACAACGCAGCAAGCGGTTATTTTCGATGTATGTAATAGTTGTTCTTAATGGCTTTGGTTTACTCTCCAGCCCAAATATGACAATTTTGCTTATTAACGTAGCCATTAAGCCAAAAATGTGCCTCATCGCTTAACACCATAACTTGGCCTGAGCGCGCGACGAACACTTTTCACAGAGCGTCAAATTTCGTAATACTATTGTACGATTTGTAAACGTTGTTGAGGTGTAAGTCTTTCATGAAATTCCATGAAGACTTTCTAAAAAATTATATATTTAATTTAACAGCAGGCACTCGTGATCTATCAAAACAAACCCAATTGTGAAAAGTACCTCCAATCTGATCACTCTTTATATGTAGAATCCGTATCTGCTAGGAACGATATCGAAAAAGAAATTGACGCGTACTAGTGTTTATTTATGTGTATACATCCAACTTGATCAAAAAGTTCCCGAAACTACCACCAGGTGGCGCTCTAAGTCAAATCAGTTGAGTTCTGTTTTTTTGTAGTAGGTTGCCGCATCTGTTATTAAGATTTTCACCAGGATTTTTTTGCCATTGCTTGCTATTTGAAGTCTTAGAAATAAGACAACAGAAGCTGATGCAAACATCAATAAATTGAAAGAAAGGTTGATCAATCATCGCAAATTAACCGCCAGAGAGCTGGCAACAGACTTGAACATTGCTTATGGATCCGTTGAGGCCCTTGTATTTAATGATTTAGGTTTGCGCCGTGTTGTAAGCAAAGTTGGTCCCAAAGGACCTGAATTTCATGCAAAAAAGGGACCGCATTGGTATGGTCAGAGACATAATTTCCAAGGCTTAATTCGACCGAACATTCATCAAACACATCATTACTGGAGATGAAATGTGGACTTATGAGTACGGCACGAAATCCAGACATCAGACGAGTATGCGAGTGCGTGGAAAGCTCCGAATGAACCAAGACCGAAAAACACGTGGTTTTCAGTTAAAAAAGAAAGTGGTGCTTACGATTTTTATGGTTTACAACGGCATTGTATGCAACGAATTTTTGCCACAAGCTCTTACTGTTAATAAGGACTATTATTTGGGGGGTTTGAGATATTTACGTGAAGGTCAAAAAAATCAAGTCGAAAAAGAAAGAATTTGTGAGACAATAATTCGTACATTTTGCACCATCAGAACGCACCGCCGCAAAGTGACATCAATATTCATGTATTCTGGACCAAGAACAAAATGAAAACCATCTAAGGCCAACGAATTCACCTAATATGGCTGTCTAGTATTTTTTTTTCTGTGAGTTTGACTCATAAAACCAACCAATACTGGGGTGTAGCGTTTTAACAGTTGTAAGGGAGTATGGGAAGTACTCTGATGGTTACACCGAAAATAAACTACCCGAAATGTTTCGAGAGCTGCTCATAAAAAACCTTTTGCCGTTCGAAGTCGGCTTGAAACTGTAGGTCTCTCCATTTATGGAACAACATCAAGATGCACGCCAAATTAGGAGGAGGAGCTCGACCAAACATCCAAAAAGGAGGTAAGGAGGTATATGTACATACATACATACATATGTATACATATATATCAAAAACCCAAAAAGACTATTAACAACAAACAGATAGAAGTAAATAAACATTTAAGACCATCAAAATAATTGCACTGAGTCACCACAAGCTTGGGAAATACTTTGCGTTGATACGCACAAAATGCAACCAACCCAGTGTTTGAGTAATTTTAGCGTTTATAATAGCAACAGTAGCAACAACAACAACAAAGCACATGTGCGCGGCAATCGATGGTCCCACTAAATTAAGAATATACAGGCAAAGTTGCTTCCGGAATTTTCACCCAAATCAGCCACAACCCGGCTCTCCCCTTCCAACCAACTCAGTAATTAGTGCACACGCCCGTCCATCAAATCAATCAAAAAACTAAAAATCGAATGAAATGCTACAAATTCCGTATTGTCAAAACAACGCAACAATTAGTTTACCAAATTACATGCAACAACAACCAAAAGCATTAAAATAACCAGAGTAGCGATCACCAATCAAGAACACATTGATGCCACGCTATCAGACTTTCCTAATGCATGTGGATTGTTTTATTTTATGCGTTGGACGAGTAAATACATGCATACATACATACATAAATATTTGCCTATCATTAGCATGTGTGTGTATGTGTATGTGTTCGCATGCAATAGAAAAAATCGGACGCATGATACGTTCACCTCTGTCCCACAGCCGTAATCGATCCGTATCCGCATACATGAGGTTACAATAACATGACATCGCATTCCAATACACACAAGACACACTCACACGCATACTTTTACACTTCCAACGGTCGAGTAGCGGGGCGGCGTAGGCAAACTAAACATGCTCCTGCTGTTCTGCTGCATATTAATGGGCCAAATGGATCATCATCTTTAGTATAGGGATATAAATCGCGCAATAAATAGCTGCATCATGTCTGTATGTATGTGTGTACTTATATCTACAAATGTATGTATGTGCTTAAATCATTTTTAGGAAAACTATACGTCAGTCTGCCTGTCACTTTTGGAAAATTGCTACGAGTAGTCCATCTGTAGTATTTTATTTTATGCTTATTTGGCAGTACTAACTCAAACCTGAAAACATTCACACAAATATACACATATGACATACACCCACCCCAAATGCGAAACGGCATCTGCATCTGCATTCCAACTCCAACTATCAGTCTAAACACGAGTTGTTTTTGTTGCGCTCAGAGAACCGTGTGTTTTATTTCAATTCGGTTGAACTGTTAAATCAACACACCATGGGGAGTACATCTCGTAAATTGTCAGTGATTGCCACTTTCGTACGATTGCTACCGCCTCAATTCCCAGCTAACAGCTCCACCAGAATCAGCTCATACCCAATGGATCGGTAAGATTTCTCAATGTCGCTCCAGAAATGGGTAGCAAAGCAATTCACAACCAAGTGTCAGTCAGAAATTCTGGAATCCGAAATAGAGCATTTTTCAGCGTCACTCAAGCTGTGAATCGATGTACTTTTTTATAATACATACATATGTACATGCATATGAGCATCAAATTTGCGAAAAAAAAGCACATATGTATGTATGTGTGTGCATATACCCACTCAATAAAAAATAATTAATAAAGGCTTTCGAGGTCATTGTTCCAGCTTCATAACAGTTGCGTTACGAAAACTTACCTCTGAGCACCGAGTTCAATTTAGATGGTAAAGCTACTGGTAGATCCAATGCCCAGTTACCTTCAGCAAGACACTAAAGCTGGTTTATAAAAATTGTCTTAAATAAATAAAGGTGTTAGTCATAATATCACGGGCTTACACGTACAACCAACTCATGCAGTTTGTGAAAATTAATCATCGAAGTGAATTTTACGGAAAAAGTTTGAAAAAATCATTATTTCGGGCCACAAGATCACGTTTGTCAAGGATTGGAGCTTATTACGGAAACATACCAGTATCTCAAGAATAATTTATGGAGCTGAATGTTAAGACTTAACAAATCACTTATGAGTTTTAGTAGGCCCTACTCAAAAATGTCTTGGACCATTTCTTCAAAAGGAGCAATCAATCAATCAACCTGTATTTTATTACACCTCTTTCACAAATACGTAGATCACTTGCAGTCTTATTGCGACTTCAAAAAGCAGCTGCTCTTCACTTTAGTTAAAAGCTTCAAGGAGTATGTATAAGACGGCCCTGACCGAATGGTAGAAGATATCATCAAAATAAATGATTCAATAATAAAAGGTTTAGCAGCTTTCTCTGTCCGTTAGGTGTCCATGTCGTGAGGCTTGGGATTGCTTCGAGCCCTTTCTGCAGAAGCTCTTTCGAGGACGAGGATGAAATCATCTCAGTATCTTCTTCTCAGCTGCCCTACTCTCGTCGGGCTAAGGTTTAAACATCTGGGCTCTTCCTTTTTCACTACACCGGCTGATTATTGCGGGGTTAAATATCACACATCTGATGAAATTCATCAGTAGCTTGAAGCGGTTAATAAAAACGTAAATCGCCACTGTAGGTCGTCATCCTCTAATCCAAGCCCCTTTCTTTCTTTTTACTCACCTGTCTGGTTCCTCCCCCTCTCTTTTTCCCTCCCCTGCATGGTATCACAATAGACAAATTTTAAATTTTTGTCCAAGTCGGCACCTCGCAAAGGCAACCATTTAACCTAACTTAAGCAGCTTTCTCATTCCCTCTTGACAAATCAACTCCCTGAACAAGGCACTAGGTAGCTAACTCTAGAAATTTTGAGTAAAAGTGTAGGAAAAGCAAAATTTGTAAGAAAAGCATTTCTTTTTCAATAAGATGGGCCCATGAGCAACTGAGCACTTGCTCGGTATGTCCAGGACCAAAACGATATGGACTACATCCTGGCATACCGCTTAAATCAGGATATCATATACATAATAGAATATTTTTTGGGACAATGCGCGAGAAAGATGGATATTCTGAGCAGGTTGCCAAAATATTGGGTTGGGGAATAAGTTCGTAGGATTTTTAACGAAGACTTTTATTTAAACAAAAAACAATAATTATATCATTAAGTTAATCAATAATATATTCGCCGTTGTTGTTTACAATCTCTTCTCACCTCTCGACCAATTTGTTGATGCCGTAAAAATCGCCTGGTCTGGTGTCAAAGAAGTTGATAAGCCAGTTTTTAAAAATCTCTTTGTTATCGAAAATATGGTAATCGATCGGTGGAAGAACCGGCGATTACGGCATCCGCCCATTAGAGCTCTTGGAGTAACGACTTGTGCAACTTGGGACCTGACGTTGTCGGGAAAGAGTATGCTTGATCATGTCGATCAGGTCTTTTCAGTCGAATAGCCTCATTCACTTGGTGTATCTGGGCAATGTAGAGCTCCTTTCTAACCGTGGAGTTCTTTTGGAGCATCATCCAGTGCTCCATGCCCTTCCAGTCCCACCAAACTCATATCATGATTTTCTTTGGATGAAAACCCGCTTGACTCTCGACTTTGGCGTATCTCCCATTCCTTTCTTTGCTTCATATTGATGTATAGGGACCTTCTCATCTCGAATAACGATTCGGTACAAAAAGCGCCGTTTATGACCACGTGTTGCTCGATGGCGGGCGAGATGCTGAGAAGCAATTTGAAGGCGACTTTCTGTGTTCTTTTTTCGTTGACCTCGTGAGACACCCAGGCTCCCGGTTTTTCGGTAAATCCCATTGAATGAAGATGATTGAGAATCGTTATATGATTGCAGTTAATTTTTTCCGCCAATTTACGACTACTATGGCGACTATGAAACTGATTTGAGACGTTCTTCATCGAATTCAGAAGGCCTTCCGCTGCGGGACGTGTCATCGGCGTCAAAGTCGCCATTTTTGAACTTTGCAAACCGATTCCGTGCTGTAGATTCGCTTATGACACCTTCTACGTCGCAAATGTCCCGGTCTGCTTCGGCAGCTTTTTGGCCTCGATGAGAAGCAAAGAAGAGCAGATGTCGAAAATGTTGATTTTTGCCTCCTGGATATTACATTTGCTAAGCCTCAAAACGAATAACAAATTAAATAACTCAAAAATACTATTGGCATAGTTTTATAGAGCAGAAAGAGTTCTATCGAATAAATACTTAAATACCCCTTTGTCAAGCAGCAAAAAAATCGTTGAAAAATAAAATGAAAATATAAAAATGCTATGAACTTATTCCCCAACCCAATAACTCTAATAAAAAATAGTAGCCTGGGAGCTCATTTAATTTTATGCGATAGATACCCCAACACAGAATAAACTTAATGAATTTTAGGAGCTTGAGATATTTAGCATAAGTAATCCCCGGGACTACCATTACATATGTATCTGAAAAACTGATTTGAAGGAGCAAAATTATCTTTAGCCTTTCGTTGCCCAACTAGTCATCTTTTGACAACGCGCTTGGAGAAAATTAGACTCGGTGCAAGCAGCTTATTCGGTGGCAGGCGGTCAACGGCATGTAAATATTTTTTCACAGATGAGAAAATTGTCACTGTTGAAGAAGCATTTAATAAATAATACGACAGAATCATTGCTAAAACTTCTAATGACGCAAAAAATGTTGTTCCAAAGGTTCAGGCGTGGTCATCATCCTGCCTCAGTAATGGTTTGCTGGGGAGTGTCTTGTAAAGGCGTTACATCTCTTCCTTTTTGCGAAAAAGGGGTTACAACCGGGGCAAAAGTGGTGGTCTTAGAAAGCGTGGTGAAGCAGTTGAGCAGCACTCTCTTCAATAGAGAGCATTGGAGCAAGATTCCAGCAAGATTCCGCTCCATCACATAAAGAAAAAACCACCCAGCAGTGGCTAAAAAACCCATATTCCTGGGTATATAGCCGCAAAAGATTGGCCGCCTAGAAGTCCAGATCGGAATCTATTAGACTACAGTTTGTGGTCAGAATTCGAGAACATGGCCTATTGAAGACCTCACAATCACAGTTTTTTTAAATACATATTTACATGATTAAATAAAACTAGAAAACTAAAAAGTAAAATATTATTTTATATCTGTTTTTTTATTCTTTCATTATTCCACATGGGCTTCAACAAAACTTTGAAATCTTATTCTATTAACCGCTGTTCTCTTTACGATATCCCACGTTCGGTTAACTGTTTCTTATTCAAAAAGGTTAGAACGCCTCCAAAGATTTTGTGGACGACCCAGTCGTCTATGTCCTTGTGGGTTCCATTCCAACGCTGTTGTGTTAATGCTTTCTCTGTCCTTTCTGAGAGTGTGCCCGATCCGTCGCCATTTACGACCTCTTATCTCTTTTAGGACTGGATCTTGCTGGGTGATCTGCCACAAGTCCGTATTTCGGAAAGTATTCGGCCATATCTTCGGTTTCATATCTATAACGGGCTTAACTTGTAACAGAACGTATGGCAGGACTAAGTATATATCTACAACCTACCTACACTACTTAATTAGTCATTTGCCAATTTTCAATGTAGCACCGCAAAAACGCATCAAATTTCATCTAAAAACGAACAGTGCCAAATAGCAGCTATGAGAGTAGTAGCAGAGCAATTTCACTAGTAGTCTGACCGACTCCAAGTTCTTTGCTACTAACTCCAACTACAGAGAGCACTTAAAATTTGTTTGACTATTGCGCTGAGCTACTAGCAGTAACGAAACGTAGCTTCGAGCGCAGCAAAACAGTTGATCTCGCGTTTTCGCCCTTCCTGCTCTCCTGTTTATTTCATCTACTCATTCATCTATGCAAGTTAAGAGCAGTAGCAAGAGCTAAAATGAGCACTATGAAATAGCAGAGCAATTTCAATCACTCATTATATAGAATATGAAGTTGGCTCCTCCATAAATTATTCTACTGTAATAAGCGCGGACTAACTGCCGATATGCCTGGCATAAGCACGCTCGCCAACATCTTGACTTACCATACTATAGTCAATTCATAAAAGAGCAGCATTTTGTGTATCTAAAACTTCACGCATAAAAACATCTCAACCATCTGCTTGTTAAATAAAACTCCGATTAAGCCACCAATCAGCAAACAAAAACCCAATTTCTTTTTACTTTTGTATGCGAATACTGACTTTAAAGCGTGTTACAATAGAGTAAAAATTAATTATAAAAAAAGACGTTTGCTCTGGGCTGATAACATTTTAATTCCTTTGAAGCAAAAATTTCACGCATATAAATGAAGTAATTTTCACGGGACGTCGAACTCACTCACTCTGACACACTTTGGCAATTGTACTTTTATAAAATTAAGTAGTTCCTGGCGTATCGATGTAAATGCAGGCCGCAGGCAGGATTTTGAAAACAACAACGCAACAACAAAAACTCTACGCAACAATAGCTTATGGAACAAAGGAAGACGCAACACTTTGCGGTTTGTTGGTACTTGCGATGGCAGTGGCATAGGTAGGGTTGCAACTGATTACCATAAGGCTTTATAACTCTCTTGTACGTGTATATGTAGCTATGTTTGAATGGGTGTGTGTGTGTGTGTGTTTGTTTGCATGCAGTTGTTTGCGGTTTTGTTGCTAACAATTGTTATGCTAATACGAAATTGGATTCGGCTTTGAACTGCTCCCACACATATGTATGTATTTTTATATAAATGTATGTATGTGCGTTGGCAAATCCTGAGCTAAGAAAATGGACTGTGTGAAACTACCGCACTGGAGTGATCAAACACTTGCACACATGGGGAAATGCAACAGAAATAAGTGTGGGTAAATCCTGTGCAAATGTTGACACAGAAGGTAAACGCAATTGTCCATACAGTGATAAGCGACAAGATGACAGGTGACAAGTGACATGAGACCCAATTGGCATCAGTTTTTCTCCAAAGAAAATTATTTATAATATAGGGGTATATCAATAGCGGCATAACATTGCAGGGCGCAATCGGAGAAGTTTCGACCAAAGGGCTGCATATTTTGAGCTAATATGACTGAGGGATTTCCAATTTCTTCGAACGTTGCAGATTCTGGTTTTAGCTTATTTTAAACTGTTGTATTTACGGCTGCCACATTTTCGGTACTTTGGCTGGTGCAGAAATATTCAATAGTGAATATGTACTTCCTGCCATCAAACAAATAGTCGGCGCACTCGCTTATCGGCACCCACGTCACTGACAGTTATGATGTTGAGGTTATAAAAGACTTCGTTTACCTAGGAACCAGCATTAACACCGACAACAATGTCAGCCTTGAAAACCAAAGAAGAGTTTGCCTCGCCAACAAGTACTATTTTATATTAAGTAGGCAAATGATTAGTAAAGTCCTCTCTCGACGAACAAAACTAACACTCTAATAGGCTCTCATCATGCCCGTCCTAACATATGGTGCAGAAGCTTCGACGGTGGCGATATCCGATGAGACGTCACTTGGAGTATTTGTGAGAAAGATTCCGCGACAGATTTTTTAACCCTTGCACATTAGCGATGGCGAGTATCACAAGCGATGGAGCAATATGCTGCATGAGCTTTTCGACAGCAGAGACATAGCGCAGGGAATAAAGATCCAGCGGCTTCAAGATCCAGCGGCTGAGTCATGTCGTCCGAACGGATACAAACGCTCCGGATCTGAAAGTATTCGATGCGATACCAGCTGGTGGTACCAGTGGAAAGAAAGGGCTCTTCTGTGCTAGAAAGATCAGGGCTTGGCTCCACTTGATGTTTCCAGCTGGCGCCGGTTAGCACGACAAAAAAACGCCTGTGCGCTTGGTTAAACTCGGCCAAAATCGTATAAGCGGTTGTAGCGCCAATCAAGCAGAAGAAAAAGAGGAAGAAGAAGAAGAAAAAGAATATGTACTTATGTATACATTTCTATCCGGGATGACGCCCGTGAAGAGGGAATTCTTACGCGTACTGCTATGCCGGGATTGGAATAAGACGTGATTAACATTTTCTTCCCTCTTCGTGCAGATTTGGTAGTTTTTGGAGCTCTCATGGCCAAATCTATGTAGGTATTTTCGATTTACCTCGTGCCCTGAAAGGAATTGGGTCCAGTTGTAATTCATTTCTCCATGGTACCTTTCAATTCACTTCGTTAGGATGGATATTAAGTAATGCGTCATCGACCCATGAGCGATCTTTCGACCGCTCATGCCAAAGAATAGACCGATTGCCGATTTTCCACTCAAGAAGAGCCGTTTGCGTGCGAGGAATCATTGGAAACTATATTTTTTCAAAGACGACGCTGGCACCCATGTAACAATGTAATGGCGCGAACGTTGTCTCAGTATGATAAACGTGCAATGACTTTTTGATGCCGGAAATTGAAGCCCGTGATCTCCACAACAATTGGTTCCAACAACTTGCCATATAACCATACAGCCCGTGAAATAAGGTATTTACTGCGTAGTTGTTTCGGCGAGCAATTTATCTCTCGTCTCGGACCACCATTGGATTGATCACCAAGATCGTGTGATATCACACCTTTGGACTTTGAGAGATATTCGAGGGATATGCAAAGTCTAAATATTTTTTAGATAAACCAAGCTTCGATTGAGGCATTGTAAGCCAACATTACTAAAGTTTTTCACGAGACACCGACCGAAGTTCTCTAGCGAGTCATCCAAATTAGTGTTTACGGATGGACCAAATTACGGCGCAGTTGCGGCCAACATTTGAAAGGGATTAACTTTAAAAATAAATGCCATGAATGGTTCTACACGCAAGTAATAAAGATTGCCCAATCAACATGAATTTTCGTTGATTTACTTCAATTTAAAATCCGATACCGCAAAATTGATCATCCTTTATAAAGGACAGTGTCGCGGAATATAATATTTTAAGATTTAAAACATTTTCGCACAAAAAGTAAATATATTTACATTTACAATGTGAATGCATTCGAAACACATAATTTTTCTTTCAGCCTTGAGAATAGTTGCGCTGTTTCTCTTTTCAATAAAAATAGAGTAAGCTTTAAATGCGAAAAGAAATTTCAAGTGATTCTGGCTGTTGGAAGTCATGTCAGAGTCATGAGTCAGACAAATGTTCGGAAGTATTTCATATGGAAAAAAATACTCAACAATCCAAAAAAAATATATATTTTTTAATTAACGAGAATTTCGAACCTTTTGGAACTTGTTCTTTGTAATTTTAATTTAAAATTAGCTATGAAAAAGTAGAAAGAAAATAAAAAGTAGGAAATTTTGATGTATTTTTTTTAATGTTTATATATTTTTTTAATTTTTTGTATATTTTTTATAAAGTTTGAAGCTTTGGGTCATATATATTTTATTTTTATTATTTTTTTATATTTTTTATTTTTTATAATTTTCTGAACATTTTTTACAAAGTTTGAAGCTTTGAGTCATATAGTTGTTGTGGTAGAATGCACTATATTTCGCAAAAACATAACAAGAAAACCTAAATCCAAAAAAAACAAAAAGTTAAAACCTTTGTAATTTGTTGCGCTCCTATTATTTCGAATACAGGTGTATGTAAGTATTCCTACAATCTTTGGGGATAATACATTCTTATCTACATACATAACAAGCAATTGAGACCACCCAACTGCAACTGCGGTAGATCATCATCAGTAAACTAAAATGCGTTAAAATTTCGAAATCATCTTAATCATCTATACGAAATTCGGAATTTTTATACAAATGTCGCACTGATGTTAAGAAAATTGCATGCGCTCGATTGCATCACAATCAGGCCACGCTCATCTCCAATAACATAGAATCAGCACAATGGCGAATAAAAAGTATCTGAGCAATCGATCAACCGCGTTAAGGTGGCCACCAGTGCAAATTGCATACTATAAAAGCGTACCTCTCGTACAATTATGTAGTTCACAGGCCAAAGAGCACAATGCCTTATACCCCAAGCGGGGATTTGTTTTGGCAGCTACGCAATAATCCCTCACCAAATGCAAGGTTCAAAAAATAAAGGAGCATTCACGAGCAACTGCAACAATTGCCAAAGAATTGCCTAATAGCAAGCATTTGAATTGTATTGAGGCTGGGGTAACAGTCAAAATGCCACTCTCTTGCACTCACAAAAGTGTATACGTACATATGTATGTGTGTGCAGCCATAGCAAGTATCCACGGATAAGCATTCTGCTCTGACAGGCACCCGTATAAGTATCTTAAATCATAAAGCATATGAGACGAATGAGAAAAAGAAATCGGCTAATCTGCTCTTGCAAAATTTTCACGAATTCTCGCGAACAAAAGTTTGAGTCAATCGTTATCATAGGCTATGGATTTCTTTAGGATTCGCAACGGCGGGCATTATAAACGTGGAAGCATATGGTATGATGCCACCGTTCAGGATTCTGCGTAAAAATTTTACCAGCGGCCTACTTAGTGGATTTTGCTATCGTCCTTTAAGTTTGGCTGTCAATAAAAAAAAAATGTTTATAACTGTGAGTGAATTTGTTCACGCAACTGTTATTTGTAACAGCCTAACGTAAACGGAGGATGGTTCCATATGTAGAAGTCCACGCAAGTGGGGAAAGTTACTGATCGCTCATTCACTTACGAGTGGCCAGGACGATCCTTCTGCATATGGTTGAAGCAGCTCACAACTTCCGGGATTAGCCCAAGTATCCTCTGTGTAGCTTCCGAAAACCCGTTCGAGAGCGAGCCAACGTGAGAAGGCGAAGCATTCCAGGATAGCTGGTTGCGCGCTGGGTTTGAGACCCGTCACGTAAAAATCTCCCCCAATGAAAACAGCAACAAAGTCTCGGATGAAAACGTCCTGTACGGATGGCGACCCCTGCCAACGAACTAAGGATAACGATTTGAGGGCATGCACCTGGAGTGCCCGGCCCCTCAATGGAGAACGTGCCTCTGCCCGGCTGGTTGATGTCCTCGTGAGAGTGAAGGTTGACATCACTGCCATTCAAGAGATGCGATGGACGGGGCAAGGCGGGAAAAACTTAGGGCCTTGCGACGTCTACTACAGGTGCCATTTAAAGGATGCGTAGATTTGGTATTCGATATGTTGTGGGAGAAAGACGTTCGTCGCCAAGTATTGTCGTTCACTCCGGTGGACGAGTATCTTCGCAATAATCCGCATCAAAGCGCAATTCTTCAATGCACCCACGCCCCGACGGAAGAGAAGGACAATGCGACCATACGATTCTTTCTATGAGCGACTGGTACGTTCCTACGAGCGCTGCCCCTACCAGGACTTATGTACAAATCGTGGTTAGAGATTTCAACGCCAGGGTGGGCAAGGAGGGAATTTTCGGTCACACAGTCGGAAAATCCAACCTGCACAACGAAGCATCTGGTAACGGACAGAGGCTGATCGACTTCGGCGGGGCCCGAAGCATGGTAGTCTGCAGTACCAGATTCCTGCATAAGAAGATACACCAAGCTACCTGGCTGTCTCCTGATCGAAAAACGTTTCGTGCGCGTATTTGGCATTTCTATTTAGACCCAGTATACGCAAGACGCAATTGAGCGTCAAGATTTAAATATGTATGTCTAGCGAAATCGGACTATTGGTTAGTGATAATGAAAAGAATAAACACTTTGAAAATCAAAAACAAGATTTAAGCAAATTTGTTTACTGAAGCTCAGTTACTTAAATTAGAAAAAATATGAATGAGACCTGCGAAGTCGGTACATCCCCAACAACGCTTCATGCAGCAGGACGTCGAGCGTCCCTGTGTATTAACCTTAACAACTGGGTTAGGTCAGTGAAATGTAACCTTCGAAAGACACTGGGGTATGGGTCACCCCACAAAATATTTGATGGGTTGTAATTTGTTTATTTCTAGCACCTCGAAATATACCGTTAGCTGTATTTTAGCAACGCCGGTTTTACTCTTCGAACTCATGCAATAAGTCCTCAGTAGTTGGTGCGCACCGAATTTATGCAGATCTAAAAAGTGATTGTGTGAAATTTACTTTTTTTCATATACACTCAAGTATTTAAATACTAATCGAAGTTAAGCACTTAAGTACGTGTTTTAGATTGTTAATACCACCTAAATGATCGAGCGGCCATAAAATCAGTATTAGCGGCAATTAAAAGTGACATTCGGTGTCAAAGCGCATTAATTTGAAATCGAAAGCATCCCACCACAAATTCTATATTTTCACGGCATTTTACATACCCACACATATCAACATGAGGGTGTGTTACGAAGAGAGCTAGCTAATATTCAAATAAATCCATTTAAAATTGGAACCTACTTATTCACTCAGCCCAGCAAACGAACTTGACACGAGACAAGACGTGTTGACAGCGAAACGAGACACGGAGCCATTCGCATAAGCCATAAGACGCAGCAGGCAGGCAGTTGAAGATGCAAAGAGCAGTTGACGAGGAGGTTTAATGAAGGAAAAATACATATACTGCAGAAGAAACAAGGGAAGGGGGAGTATGTGCAATGTGCTTAATAGCTATGGCAACGAATGGTGTACGTGCATTTGCGTTTTTTTTTTCAAGAGCAATCATATATGTATTTAGGTATGTACGTATATAGTAAATCAACTAGCATTTTAAAAAATGTGTAAAAAAATTAAAAATATTAAAAACAGTCATAACATAATTACAAAATTACAAAATTACAAAATTATTGAAAATTCGAGTTTTATAATAAAGTTTAAGTAAAGGTCAGGATAAATTCAAATTCGTTATAGTCTTTTTAACGCTCAGCTTTAATAAGACCTTAGACCTCGAGGTTGTTTTTGATTGAGGTTTTTTCGTCTTTAATTATATTACCTTTTTCATACCAAAGGCTTATTCTATCTTAACTATTTTGTGGCGCTATGCTAAAGTCTTCAAATATTCCCATACAATAAAAATACTTAAGGGCAAAGTCAAGGTCAATACATTAGAGTCCGATTTATTCCACGCATTCCCAGTGAATCGAAATAGTTCAGCGTAGATTCATCGACTTTGCTCTTCAACTATTTAATTTTGTAGGACATCTTCTTCTTCTTCTTTTTGATAAGCGCGATAACCGTCATTTCTTTCTCATGCAAACCTGCGCCAGTTGGATACACCAAGTGAAGCCAAATTCTTCTTCACCACAGTCCACCGAAACTGGTTTTCTCGGATACGGTGACATAACAGGCATGGGCTAACTGCGTCATAACCACATCTGATTCCACCAAATTGCCTCCCGGAACAGACGCTTTTTTTTTAGCCGTTAGAGCAATGGTACTTTTCAGATTTGCATCCGAATTATATACCATATACTTCCGTCCATAAAAGAAAGCGACCGAGCGCTGCGGTGTAAAGAAGCTGTTCCAGCGTTTCCGCGATCAGCTACAGGATTAGCAGGAGTCATTTGCACATTCATAACTTTCACTGGGTCCACTGAGTCAAGCTTATTTTCACCCAGAAACAGGCTCTTGACAGAGCTTCGAATGGAGCCCGCCGAGGATACACCGTCTAATAGGTGTCCATTCTCAACCAGTAGCTTGCTCCCTCCAGGCCCTTGATTTCAAACCCTGGACGTCTTACTAGCAAATGAGTTTTGGGCCTGCACATGCGATGTCCAAGCCGCTGGAGAACCACCGGGAGGATTACCGCAAGTGTGGGTACCCCGTGCAGAAAAATCCTGGCTTGCACTCATTCCATAGCTGAATGGCTCTATTTATGCTCTTCAAGGAAGCCACTTTTAAAGAGGAAACGGTTTATCGACATTTCACGTCTAGATCCGTAGTAATCTGTTTTAAGGGGATCTTACTGAGTTAATTAGCAAGGTCACCTCGCACAGGATGTAATTCTTCATCACGCACTAACGGTCTTGGCTTAGTAGAGGCTATAGTTGAGAGAAACCTATTGTAATGCGCTTGTATTTGATCTCATAAGCAGTCATAGATAATCCTAAGGAAAACTCGTGCCATGAGAAAAAAACGACTTAACCCCAAAAGCTCATACAGCTCAATGTTCCATCGCTTGCGATATTTGCCGCCGCCAACGTGCATGGGTCCAAAATCTTCCGCAGAATCTTTCTCCCAAACATTTCAAGTGAAGCCTCATCGGATGTTGTCATCGTCCAAGCTTCTGCACCATACTTTAGGACGTGCATGATGAGATCCTTGTAGAGTATTAGTTTTTTTCGTCGAGAGAGGACTTTACTACTCAATTGCCTACTTGGTATAAAGCAGCACTTGTTGGCAAGAGATATTCTCTCTTGGGTTTTAAGGCCGACATTATTATCGGGGTTAACGCTGGTTCCTAGATTCATTTGTTTCTTATCTTATCTTTATCTCTTATATAAAAA
>JAYXIM010033094.1:0-16975 GCA_037575425.1 Anastrepha fraterculus
GTCATAAAACTATGTCAAATGTACTTTTGAGTCATTTAATTTTTTATTAGTTTTGAGGTAGTACCCAGGAGACAAAAATCAACATTTGCGACATCTGCTTTTCTTTGCTTTGCATCGAGGTCAAAAAGCTGCCGAAGCAGCACGGGACATTTACGATGTGCATAAAGAAGGTATCATAGGCGAGCTTACAGTACGGAAATGGTACGCAATGTTCAAAAATGGCGACTTCGACGTCGATGACGTTGATGACACGTCCCGCAGCGGAAGGCCTTCTGAATTCGAAGAAGAACGTCGTCTTAAGCCACTTTTGAAGGAGAACGGTCGTCAAACTAGTCGTGAATTGGCGGAAAAAATAAACTGCGATCATAAAAAGATTCTCAATCACCTTCATTCAATGGGATTTACCGAAAAATCGGGAGCCTCACGAGCTCAACGAAAAAAACAAAGAAAGCTGCCTTCAAATTGGTTCTCAGCATCTCGCCCGCCAACGAGCAACAGCAATTTTTGTACCAAATTAGAGATGAAAAAAGGAGCCTATACATCAATATGAAGCATATAAAGGAGTGTATGGTTTCAGGATATACGCCAAAGTCTGGAGTCAAAACGGATCTTCATCCAAAGAAGATCATGATATGTGTTTCGTGGGACTGGGAAGCCACGGTGCACTAGGAAATACTCGAAAATAATGCCACGGTCAATAAGCAGCACTACATTGCCCAGCTACACCGCGTGAGTGAAGCTATTCGACATCAACAAATTGGTCGAGGGGTGGGAAGAGGTTGTAACTCTGTAGGCAAAAAGTAAGGTGAATTTATTTGTCAAACTTCGCGGGATTAAAATTTCGCTCTAATTATTTTTTTCATGAGTTGGCAGCACTGTTAATAACATCTGGGCCAACTTTCATGTGAATGTCATTATCAGTAATATATTTACGCTTGTGTTTACCAAACGACCAAGAGTGCATTTTTCGATTTTTACAATGTCTGATTTGATTGAACAGAGAAGTGCCATCAAATTTTGTTTGCGGAATGAAATTTCGGCTGCGGAAATGTTTAGCATGTTGAAGAAGGCATTTGGTGATTCGACCATGTCGCAGAAAAATGTTTATAAGTGGTATAAAGACTTCAAAGAGGGTCGAGAACGTGTTCATGACTTGGAGCGCTCCGGACGACCATCGACGTCAACAGACGACCAACACGTCAATAAAGTGAAGGAGTAAGTGCTCAAAAATCGTCGGTTGACTGTTAAAGACCTTACTGATATGATCGGAGTATCAGAAGGATCTGTGAAAACCATTTTGAAAGGCCATTTGGGCCTACGAAAAGTCAAATTTCGTTTGGTACCGAAAACTCCCAATTTCTTAGAAAGAAATCGTCGCGTTGATATGTGTGAAACAATGCTTTCAGACTAGCAGGACAAGCTCAAATGCATCACTACGGGAGATGAGACTTGGATTTATGCTTACGACCCTGAAATAACCGACCAATCAAGCGAATATCGTGTTAAAGGCGAGGCCAGACCGAAAAGAGCACGTCAAAGCCCTTCAAAAATAAAGGTCATGATGACAGTTTTTTTCGATTTTCGTGGTGTGGTGCACTATGAACTCCTTCCACCTGGCCAAACTGTTAATAAGAAATATTATTTGAGCGTTATGCGTCGTTTACGTAAACCAATTCGTCTAAAAAGACCAGAATTATTGGCCAACAACTCTTGGTTTTTGCATCACGATAATGCACCGTCTCACACTGCACTCGTTCTTCGTGACCATTTCGCCAAAAATTCCACGCATATCGGTCCGCAACCACCGTACTCGCCGGATTTGGCTCCGTATGACTTCTGGCTATTCCCAAAACTCAAGAGACCACTCCGGGGAACGCGTTTTGAGTCGATTGAGAAGATAAAAGCTGAATCGAAGAAGGTGCTGATGGCTATACCGGAAATGGACTATTTGGCATGTTTCGGGGATTGGAAAAATCGTTGGCATAAGTGTATTTCATCGAGAGGGGATTATTTTGAAGGGGATGAAATTGATTTACAAGAATAAATAAAGATTTTTCATTTTACAACCAAATTCACCTTACTTTTTGCTCACAGTGGATATATAATTGAGTAACTTTTTGATATAATTATTGTTTTTTGGTTAAATAAAAGTCTTCGGTAAAACGTTACGATCTTATTGCTCAACTTAATATAATATATTTCTGCATTCATAAGCCAACAAAAATTCGACAGTATTCAAAACATAAATTTTACATTAGATCGAAGTGAAAATTTATATAGTAAACAAATAAAGCATATTTTAGACTCGATTTTAGACAAATTCCCAAAACAAAAATTACCTTAACTGGAGCAAAAGTTCAATTCACGATATTTATGCGTATTAAAGTAAAACATTTAATGTTTTTTATTCATGTATTTCGAACAAATATCAGCAGGTGAGAATGTGTAAACAATTCGCTTGGGATAACTGCAGAAATTGAAAACAAAAATCTGGAAAACAATAAAAAATTCCATACCATAACCACCCCTAGGGTTCATAGATCATAAATAAGGCGCTGATGATGAGCGAAATTACCACAAAAAAAAAAAAAAAAAAAAAGCACGAAAAGCTTCCTAGGCAACACATCAATGAAATATTAAAATAGTTATCTATTAATTAATTGAAACGAATCGAAAAAATGCTATTCACTTCCTATTTGCCAAACATTTGCATATTTCATTTCAATGCGGAGTGATAACCCAGTTTGATTCCTTAAAAAATTAAACAAGTGCACGCACACGCACACTACACAAACTACAGGGTAGGCCATTTAAAGCGGGCCCATCTGGCAACCCTATAACTTTTGACAGGAACGTCAGATCGACTAATGACATAGCGCGTTGGAAGCGTCAGTCCAAGACAATTTTTACCATGGAGCAGTACACTCCAAAAGAACGCGCTGAAATAATTCAGCTTTACATCCAAAATAACTTCTCAATTGTGAAAACTCAACGTGCGTTTAAAAAAAAAAATAAAGTTAAAAGTGCGCCATCCAAAAGCACTTTACAGCGTTTATACGCAAAATTTATTAACCACGGTAGTCTCAGCAATACCAGCCACGCAAAAAAGTGACTGTGTGGTGCGGTGTTTGTGCGGGAATGGTCATCGGACCGTTCTTTTTCGAAAATGAAAATGGAGCCTCTGTCACCATCAATGGAGAGCGTTATCGTGCCATGATACGCGATTTTGTTATGCCAATCATCGAAGAAAATGACATGGAAGGCTACTGGTTCCAACAGGACGGGGCTACATGCCACACTTCACGCGCTACAATCGATTTTTTGAAGCCATTGTTCCCTGGAAGGTTGATTTCGAAAAATGGTGATTTTCCGTGGCCACCGAGATCACCAGATTTGACGCCACCGGACTTTTATTTGTGGGGTTATCTGAAATCCAAGGTATACATCAACAAGCCAAGGACTCTAACTCAACTTAAAAACAATATCCGACGCGAAATCGCCGCCATACCGGCCGAAATATTGGCCAAAACGATGGAAAACGCCGAAAAAAGGACACATTTGGCCATCAAGGCCAGAGGCAAACATTTGAAGGATATCATTTTCAAAAACTAGCTGGAACAAATCTCCTTGAATCAAAATAAATGATTTTTCATATCAACACAAAAAAAAATGTTTTTTTCAATGTTTTTTTTCAGAAACAAATGGGCCCGCTTTAAATGGCCTACCCTGTAGCAAACTACAAAATACCACACACTAAATCACGCTTGGGCTCCCACATTACCAACAACAACAACAAAAACGCACTATAATCCATCGCACTAACGCAGTGATTTTCCCACTGGGCGATAAGATACCAAAACATTTGTGCAAAAAATCATTTACTCTCTGACGCAAATACATACACATGCATACGTACGTATATATGTAAATATAGTTGAAGTGAAATTGAAAATTGAAATCATGTGAGCGTTGAGCAAACTAAATATTATTGGCCCTACTCCATACACACGCATACACACACACACACACATAGTAGGGGCGTACAGGCGAGCAAATCGAAAAACAAATTAAGTCAAAGCAATACGAAGTGAATACAAATACACCCATACAAATGAATACAAATAAATAAACAAAAATGCGAAGAAGCAAAATGAAAAAAAAAAAATTATTAGAGAGCAGAGGAAAATTGTTACTCGAATGTGGGAAAATAGAAAATTGGGTGTTGTTGACGATTCAAGCAAGTCGCGATGGACAGATTTAAATAGTGAACGATTTTTGATAAAATTTAACATTTAAACCTTTAAAACTTTGTGAACGTAACAAATCACAATCAAAAGCGCATTGCACAAACAATAATTGGTAGAACAGCGTAATTCCTTAATAATTCCGCATTCTTTCGCAACGTTAAGCCAAAATTTTCCACACCGCTGATGTGATGGAAAGTTTTTCAGGCCGAGTTCATATGCGACGCCCTTCAAGCTACCAAAAGCGTGTGCAATCATGTCTCAGCACCGATTGTTTGTTGCCCAATCGAACGATTCACCTTCAAACACAGCAGACACAATTTTTTTCCACCACTTTATGGAAAATTTGTTCGAAAGTTCTCGGTTTGCGACAAGGCGCACAGATGCGCGGAATAAAACTCGAAAATTAATGGCATGCCGTTATTTTTATTTATTAATTGAAGAGCGTTTGCCTTGATTTTAATATGACTCACTTCATTTCAAAAGTGCGCACCTATAAAAAAAAATCAAAACACCCTTAATGTAGGTTATCAATATTATTTGTAGGTATTAGCGCAGCCAATAAGAGCGGAAAATTTTAATCCCGGAATTTTAAAGTAAGCTCGAGATTGCGGGATTCACATTAGGGCGTAATTTTTTTTTAATTAAAAAAAAAATTTTTTTTATTTGTTTTTTAATTTTTTTTTTTAAATAAAGGCTGGTTAAACTTCAATGGCCGATTTTGAATGTGAACCACAACCAAACGTCAAGTTTTTTTCTGCATTTCATTTGACATTTTTCAATCTCACACTAACTCAATTTGAACCATGGAAAGATACATAATCAAGCAACGCGTTAAAGTTATTCAGGCTTATAATGAAGCCGAGCTTCTCCTCCTATTTGTGGCGTGTGTCTTGATGTTGTTTCTCAAACGTATATACTTTATGCTTCTATAATATATACCTGGAAATACTCACCAGAGTGAGTGAGTAGTAAATATTATGATCTAAGTTATTCTATTGGAATTGTTGCTCAAACTTCAAACTCGATTTTTTCTAAACGACTTTTTTTGAGATGGTCGTCATGATATCTCAAGTTCTACTTGGCCGATCGCTTTGAAGTTTGATAAGAATTTGTTATTCTACATCTGTCTATCGCGCCTGCCTCGGATTTTGAAAAATTTAAGTTTGAAGTATTTTTAAAAAAATTGAAAAGGTAAAAAATGAGGGCAAAAAATATGTGTTTTTTTCAAGTTGACGCCATTTTGTGATTTTTTTTTTCTTTGATTTGGCGTAATCCGTTTCCGATATGAATGAAATGAAGAATTTTTTTAATTTGTTTGTTTTAGATCACTACAAGGGTTGGAGGCATGTCAACCCTGGAGCACCGTTTTTTGTGTAGCCCCACTTCGCCAGCCAGTAATTCCACGATTTTTTTTTTACTAATTTTTTTTTTTATACTTTTCCAATATTCATAAAAATTTCATAAAAATGGAAAGTAAAAATATTTTTCATTTTTTTTATCTTAGTTTTAAATCACAATGGGCTATGAGCCTGAGTGTGTCCCACAGGACAACCGCTTCAACCTAACCTAACCTAACCTAACCTAGTTTTCAAAATACCTAAAATTAAGGCGTCTAGACCAGAATACCCACTTAATCCAAAATTATTTTCTCACCTGTAAATTTTTTTTTTATAACCACTTTAAGGCCGAAATTTTGGTCAAAAATAGTTGTATTTTTTATTTCTATTTTTTTGTTTTTAAGAAACCGCTATTTTGTCAAAAAAATTTATTTTTCTTATTCCTTCGATTAATTACCAGATTTAACATTACTTTAACGATATCTTTTTGGTCTTTTCATTTCAGAGAATCCAGCTCAGAGACGTAGTAGTCACCGCAAAATGCCTTTTTTGAGAGCAGCTCCCGGAGATCAGCTGCAGCTCCTTTTCAAATAAATATTTTTACTAATACTAAGTCTTTAAATACAGTTAAAAGATATCATGGAGAATATAGGGTTATCTAGTAAGAGGTGTTATTTTGATATTGAATAAAAAAATAAAGAGGCAGGTATGCCGTAATAGTGGAAAATATCATCAGACAAATGATCACCACGTCCACGCTTATAGGACAATATCCTTTTCATGAAATTTTCCATAACCGAATTGCAAAGTGGTTGCCCCATGTCCACGATAGCCACACGAATTCCATCTTTAAGGTCTTGAATCGACCCTGGGCTGTTGGCGTAGACCTTCTCTTTCATGTGGCCCTAAAGAAAAAAATCACAAGGTGAGGTGTTAAATCACAAGATCTTGGTGGCCAATTGTGCTCACCTCTTCGAGAGATGGTGCGGAAACTTTTCCCACTTAAAAGATCAATGGTTGCATTGCTTGTGTGGCACATAGCGCCGTCTTGTTGATAATAAACGTTGTCCAGATCAATACCTATCAATGCCGGCTATAAAAAATCCTTAATCATCTCTCCTGTTTAATACCTAACACCTGTTATTGGAAAACCCTTTATGTGTACAAATTGTTAGATCAATAAATTTCAAAAGTTTTCTCAGAAAAAAATCTCGAAAATTCCCCTCTAACTGTATATAGCTCCTTAATGTGTCATCACTTTTATAATCCAATTGCATATTTTGAATACAGACAACTCTTCATAACGTAAAAAGTTATTGCTTGTAAATTGCATTTAAAAAACCAAGTGTCCCAAATCAATGTGTATACTAGGAAATTTTGAAATTAATATATAAATTAAAAAACACAAACACAAAAATGTTCACCTGTTACATACAAAACGTGCTGATGAAATACATCTTTCGGCTGCAACACTTCTCGGCTGAACTGTCAAATGGCAGTAATTTGAAGATAATGACCCCTACCTCAACCACAGAAAATATTTCACCTTCTTCGGGATCTCTGGATTAGCATCTCTAATATGATTTAATGTATAATTAATGCCTTATGTCCGCATCCATAATCAAAATTTTCCGTATTCAATTAATAGATTGGTAATAAAATGTAAAACAAAACCAAACAAATACCGAAATATCAATAAAGCTAATAAAACAAAAAAATTGTTTAATAAATGAAAAAAAAAAAATGTAAACAAAATTTTTTCTTTCCTTTTCAATTCTATTAAAATACATTCAATAAAAAGAATAATAGAAGCATTCGAATTAGATAATTCACTTTTGTTATTCAATCCCGCCTTCCCGACCATTTAGCGCAATGGGCATATTTTTTCAATTTTATATTAATATTACTTTCTGTCCCTCGCGTGAAACAAAACTTTTGTTTCACCCGTCATTGTCACCCGGCTACCGCCCCCCACACTCGTTTACACACACGCGTTGAGCCGCGTATTACTGAAATATCTATTGCTATTGTTCTATTATAATTCAGCTGCCTATTATTGTTGTTGTGCATGAACCGTAAATTCTCTAATGCATTAAAATAAAATGATTGCTTTGCAATTTGTTACATGCACTGACTCGCTTTTGTAAGTTCTCACACATATGCAAACATACATACATACGTATCAGCTTAGGGCATGCGAGTAAATAAAATAAGTTCAATCCTGTCTAGAAATTGCATGTGTGTGCACACAAACACACCAACTCATGGTATTCAGCGCAATTTTTGTCTTTCCGCTCAATGTTTTGCCAATTGCAGCAATACAGTTGCATATACACACACATGTCCACACGCGCGTACACAAAGACGACTTTACGTGTGCCGGAAAAGTCAAGTTCACTTGGCTCGCGCTTATTCAATAGGCCGTCTGTAGGCAAGGAGTATGCGGCGGCTTAGTCTGGCCTCGCTTCATACTTGATGATCGCGTGGAATGCCGATCATTGGATTATTTTTTTGGCGCATGTGCTAATCGCCATAAAAGTGTTTATTTCAACTTCGAAGCGGTCTGATTGTGACACTTTTTATTTGCTATGGTTTATAATGGCTTTCTTGATAACACACATTGCACCGATAAGCCCGAATCGAGTGTGCATGTATTGGTATTCTAATTTTATAGTTGGAAATTTTTTCATTTCTAATTGACTTATTTCAAAAGCCAGCTAATCAGCAGCATAAAAAGATATCGATGCATATAAACATGCATGTGTGTACGTGTGTGTGTGTGTTGCGTCTTTATGTATTTGCCGGGAAGTATGGAATGATAATTCATTTGCTGTTTTGTTATTTGGTTTTTTATAATCTGCGATAGCTTAGGGTGAGCGATGGTCCGACTAAATGTGATCCGTAAACGTGATTTGTCAAATTTTTTATTATAAATCATTAAAAATTTTTTATAGACACATGGAAACTTTGTGCACAATATCTTTGATTTTTGTTGTACTTTCTTCTTGCAGAACTTGCAGAATATATTTTTAGTGAAGCATTCGCCAAAATTACTTTATTTTCGTTGATTGAGTTTTTACTTTTAAGCTGTTAATACTTCGCATGAAAATTTATAAAATTGAATTTTTGAAACGGCATCAATTCCACTTTTGTGGCGGTGAGGTAATTCGATTTAATGCGACTAAGCCAGTTGTATGCCGCTGCCGAAGGGCGAACTGTTTTTTATGCTAGAAATGCCCTCGGAAACATTTCTTTAATTTTGACAGAGACACACTGAGTAGTATTCAGGCATAAATTTATCCCTCTATGGTGGTCGCTGAGAGCTTCTTCTTAATTGGCAAAACAACCGCTTAAGCGAGTTATCTTTTCATTTAGAGATATTCTAGAATTATCTGATGGAGTAAATTTTGTCGACAAAAAAACATAATAATAAAGGATTTATCAACGATTGGAAAATGACAACTATCACCTCTATTTTCAAGAGTGACAAAAAGAACGATGTGTGCAACTATAGGCCGATCTCTAACCTTTCGAAGGGATTGTAAAAGAAAAAATGTACTTTGCAACTAAGAGCTTAATCTCGCCCAATCAGCATGGATTTATCTCGGGTAGGTCTATAGTTTCCAACCTGACTGCTTTTGGTGAATACTGCTTTGGAACATTTGCTGAAGGGTTTCAAGTCGATTGTGTTTTCACGGACTTTTCTAAAGCATTTGATAGAGTTTCGCATACAATTCTATTAAGTAAATTAGCCTCGCTCGGTTTCCATTCTGTTTTTTTTTTTCAATGGTTGAAATCTTATTAATCCGATAGACGATGTGTGGTAACGATTGAGGGTGAATGTTCGGAATCTTTCATTGCATCTTCAGGGGTGCCACAAGGCAGTATTTTAGGGCCTCTTCTCTTCGTTCTATTTATTAAAGATATTTGTACCTGTTTTTCATTTGCCAACTTTCTTTTGTATGCTGATGATTTGAAAATATTTTCGGCCATTAGAAAAAATGAGGATATACCTATGTTGCAAACGGAAATTAATGCGCTCGTTCGCTGGTGCAATAACTCTGGCATCATTCTAAATATTAAGAAGTGTTTTCACCTTCGCTAAAACTCAAAATGTTCTCCAGTCATCTTACTGCATTGGTAATACTTTACTTCAATCTGTTCATGAATTCAAAGATCTAGGGGTGATCTTTGACTCACATTTTTCTTTCAACAGTCACATTAACTTTATTGAGTCGACTTCTTACTCAATCCTAGGTTTTAATAGCTCGATGTTCTCAGACCCTTACACTCACAAATAACGTTTTACTTCCTTTGTCCGCTCTAGATTAGAATATGCAACTTTTATCTGGAGGCCTTGCCACCAATTTGCAACTGAGAGAATTGAAGAGTACAGATGGTGTTCCTTAAATATGCTCCCAGGTCATTAAAATTCTCAAATCCTATCCCTTCCTATCATTCCCGTTTGATTTTAATTAACTTAAAGTCTCTATGTAGAGAGTATAAGGTTTATACTCTCACTGTCTTTTGTTTTTAGTGTAATTAAAGGAGAAATGGACTGTTCATCCCTATTACGTTGCATTTACTTTCATATTCCTACCAAATCGTTACGCAATACTTATCCATTTCATCTTAAATTTCTAAACATGAATTATGCGCGTAATGCTCCTATTGCCCGCGCTTTAAAAGAATTCAATGAGATCTCGAGTTCTATTCCGCTTCACTTTTCGGTTTCAAAGAATGAATTTTATAAATTTCTAAACTCTTTTTTCTAATTTATTTAATAATTATAGTAATATAGTAGTAATTTAAGCTAAGTGGTCTGTAAAAAACAATAATTATGTTTTAGTCTTATAATAAACGAATTAAACTCAAAAGCCATATAGGACACATGAAGTTAATACTAATAAATCTAGATCAGTCTCTGAATTGCAAGGACAGATTTTGGCAAGCCATTAAAAAGCTTAAGTACTTTAGCTCATCATCGAAAAATGTATCATGAGTTGATACTATTTTAAAGAGGCGAGTATTTTTAGATATTTTGCTCCATACACAACCTCCAACTCCGTGATTTACATTAAAATAAAAACTAAATAACTTTTCAAATAAAGCCTACATTTTTAATCAAATTCTCGAATACGCGCTTTTAATAAGAAACTCTGAATAGAAATATCTACGTATTTATAAAAAATGAGCTTTGAAAAAAATTTTCTTCATTTAATTATTATTTACGATTTACTCACTTCTTACCAAGTGCAAGTCTTCATTGCTGGCTTAGTACTGAATATGTAAATGTTTAGCAAATTTCGCTTACCTGCAATAAAGGGAAAAATAAATTAATAATAAAATTTACATTAAAAAAAAAATTATTAAAAAAATTAGTTAATATAAACAGCAAAGTATGTATTCTTGAAAATATGTACTGCATTGGCTGCAATCTTTTGTTGTTGGATGACGAATTACATTTAAGGAGCAACAAAACGAACTGAGCTACTTAAGTAGACTGGATAAAACGTATTTGCTGGTATTGGAAAGTAAAAACAAAAAACCATCTTCGAAAAAAGTAAAAAAGAGTTAAAATTTCCTACTTTCCTCATACTTTTCATTTAATAAAGGCACACGTTTTTTTTACATGAGATTGGTTTTCGTTAATGAGAGTCGGGGTACCAAAACAGTCTATCACGTCCGTGAAACTCCATACTACTCTACTTTTCTCAAAAGCCTGACGTGCTAGAGATGACTCATTAAAACTTGAGTCTAACGCTATAATAACCATAAACCACATTGATCAAAAAGTTCCCGGCACAACGCTCAATTGACGCGCTAAATCAATTAATTTGAGATTCACGGATTTTTAACAGAAGGTCAAATAGTTAATAGAAAAAATTATTTGGGAGTTATGAGACATTTACGTGAAGCGATTTGCCAAAAATGAAACGATTTGTGGGAAAACCACACATAGCTTTTGCACCATTATAACGCACCGTCGCAATGTCGTACATCATTATTCGTGAGTTTTAGGCCCCCGACCCCCATCGAATTCACCTGACATGGCTCTTTGGGATGTTTTTTTGTTTGATCGAGTCAAAAAACGACTATAGGGAACACGTTTTAACAGCCAACAGAAAGTAATAGAAAAATCTAAGACTGATGTCTATACCAAAAATAGAGCTCCACAAATGTTTCGAGAGCTGAGTCAAACGCTGACATAAGTGCGTTATAGTTTATGGAGAGTACTTTGAAGGCGCTAATATCACTTTTGAGGAATAAATCTGTATTACGCATTTTTTCACATATTCCGGGAACTTTTTGATCAAGTTGGTATGCAAAAATTAAAAATTCTTAATGAAAATGTGGTTAACCCTTTAAGGTCCATTGATTACGATGGAATTCTAAATTATTAAAAAAAAACAGTGCGTGTAGCGTAGACACATAACAGAAGTGAAACTTTCAAGGCAGACAAAGAAAGAGAGAGAGACCTGAGGGAGAATGGGAGAGCGAGAGAGATCCGAGAGAAAATGAGAGAACGAGAGAGAGAGAAAGAATATATATCTAAATAAATTCACAACATTTGCAGAGAATACAAATAGACAAAATGTACAAAGAACGGAGAAGGGTCGACCGGTGCAGGTAAACGCCGGACGCAAACCGTGGCAACAACGCGCACTACTCCGAGCGTTTATCAACCGCACAAACGCAGCGATTCCAGGACCGCACAAATTACCGCAAGGCAATACTAATAAATAAGATGCCGGAATGATATGGTACGCACCAGCACTAGCCAGGAAACGGAAATAAGCGCCAAAAAGTAGGCACGAAAATAAAAACGCCAAAAAATTGAGACCAAAAACAGTAGGCACCAAGGAATTATAACGCCAAAAAGTAGGCACCAAAAAAACGCACAAAAAAAATTGAGACCAAAAAACACCCCAAACAGTAGGCACCAAGGAAATATAACGCCAAAAAGTAGGCACCAAAAATATATTTCTCACAAGTTTGCCAACAAACAAGCGTCAAAAAGTAGGCAGTGTTATTTATTACTAGTAATTAGCAACCACAAGGAAAAACTCAGGAAAACTCGTCTAAAGTGCATCTAAGATATATGTAAGGTATAGCTCTCTCTCTCTGCTTTTCCTCTACGTTATATCTTTTTTCTCTCTCGCGAAACAAAAATGCCCAAAACGTTGCATGGCCTTGAAATTTTACTCTCCATTCTCGCTGGTCCATTGACGCCTAAGGAGTTTCACTTGAAAAAATTTGAGGAAAATTCATAAAAATGTATGCGCGGGACTTGTCAGGTCGGTGATTTCAAATCTGGTGGGTGTCAGTTTCCCCAAATTAGAAGTGCGGATTCAATACGGATTCAATCAAAAAGTTCAATTAAGGCCGTTAAACTAAGCACTGAAATGCACAGCAAATCAGTACCATATCTCTACTTATTTCAAGTTTGGACTGTGTAATTTACCAAACATTATTCTGAATAGCTCATTTGATTTTGCTTTTCATTTGCGAATTTTCTGAAATAATTTTTGTTTTTTATTTTGACAAATGTTAGTTAAAATAGGAAATGAAAAGGAAAGTTTAAGTAAGTTGAATAATTCAAAAATATGGAAATCGAACTATTAAGCTCTAAAGCATACTGGTAGTAAGGCATTTCAGACTAAATAGTCGGTTTGGCTGCTGGCTTAGTTCAAGGATATAAGCTAATGATAATGCTGCCGCATGAGGTAGGTTAAGTTCGGTTCGGTTATGATAGTAGTCGGTCTATATGACCAACTCACTTAGGCCTTACAGGTGCCTTGTGAAACCACTATGCAACATGGCAACCCATATGTGTTTCTTCATTAAACCATTTTGTAGCTCTTATAACCCGCAGTATTGGTCCAATCACCACGCCAGACAGCTCTGTAAGAGAATTGAAAAAGTATCTACCGTAAAAATCTGCTTTGATTGTAGCTAAGGCTGGACAATTGCAAACTAACTCCACTATAATATTCATGGATACTCTACACAACCTTCAAGACATCCCCTCTTGAAAGGCCAAGCAGTTTCTTTGTAGTTTTCTTCTTTATTTGCGGCCATAGTAGCTTAGCTTATTATGCATATGTCTTCATCTGTGCATGCCCTATTGGCCTCTTGGATAAGGTCGTATTGCTTGCAGCTGCGTGCAAAGTTGAGCTATGAATATTTGTATGTATGTAAGTAAGAATAAATGGGGGTAATTTGGCACATATTGCCCCAAAGGCATGCCAAAGTAATCATGTTACAAGTATGTAAGGAACAAAATTAAAAATTAAAACAAAAATTTCAGCCTTGGTTGTGCCATCTTCATGCCGTCATCTACATATGGCATCTCCATTAAAACCTAAACAGGTGTAACAAATTTCTGCTTTAGAACTGATATTTCTTTCAATTATGCAAACCAGTTTGGAAGTCACTAGATTTTTACGAGCATATTTAAAATATGGTTTATTAAAACCAGGAAACTTTCATTAATTTAAATGATGAATGGTAAGATCAAGAGTAATTCTGTCATGAAAAAATTTCTCATAAAAAAACAATTGTGAAAATATATGTATTTTCAATAAAATTCTTGTTTTCATATTTCGTTATTTTTTTAAATTTTGAATCTTTGAGTGTTCACAGTTTTTTGTGTTTACGGGTGTCCTGAAATATGCCTGTGACTTTGCATCCATTTAAGCTTGAAATGGAAGTATTCGGATACGATCAAAAAGAAAATCAGGCATTTACTGAATTATTTTCAGAGCACGCCAGTGAGCTTAGAAGCTTAATTGCCACCTGACTATCAGAATGAAAGTTCATATTTCAAAGTGGTCAGTAGTCAGTAGCCAGTTAGTCAGTTTTTGCTTTGTTTTATGGAAAGTGCATCCTCCTGGGAATATTGTAGAGATCCGGAAGTATTTAATTTTAATGGATATGGATAGATGTGTAAAAGGGACTGCTTGGACCTATCGTAAATGCGAATTAGTCACCCACAACTGGAAATGTCTAACCAGTTTAGAGAATACTTTATCTTGGAGTTCAAAAACCGATAACTTGCCATTTATACCAATCGTGAGCAACCAAGCAAATACTGAATAATGTTTTAATTGCAGTGTTTCTTAGAACAACGCTGGTGCTCATAAAGAGTGATCAGATTGGAGGTAATGCAAGAGGATTTTTTTTGACAGATCACCATTACTACTGTCAACCTAAATACAAAATTTTTTCAGTATTCATTGACATTTCATCATCGAAAGACTCACATCTGAACAACAACAATCTTGTCTTACAACAATTACTCGAGTCCTTTTGCGCTGGATGTATGGAGGATGAGGTGGAATCATCTCAGCACCTTCTCCTTAGCTGCCCTGCTCTGGCGGGGCTAAGATCCAGGCATCTTGACTCCTACTTCTTTGCCACGCCTGCTGATATAGCTGGCGCTGACATTAAAAATCTGATGAATTTCATCAGCAGCATAAAGCAATTGACGCAAACATAGTCATCGTTCGTAATCTGCACGCTCCTAACCATCCCAGCACCACTTCTCCCCGCCCTCTCTCTGCATCCCATCGGTCTTTCTCTCTCACCTCGCCCCCTTCATAATGGTATCACAAAGGACGAATCTTTCTTCGTCCAAGTGTGCCCATTCCCTGGGCAACCATACTAACCTAACCTAACCTACTACAACAACAATCGTACAATTGTATTACAAAAATTGCGCTCAAGCCAACGATGAGGGCTCTGCGATGAGACCCATTTTTGGCTTAATGGCTTCATCAATAAGCAAAATTGCTATATTTGGGCTGGAGAGCAACCCTGAAGCTAATCAAAAGCAGACATTACAACGATTGAAAACAATCGTTTGGTGCGGTCTATGGGCTGGAGGAATCATCAACCAATCAATCACAGTCCTCAGTCCACAGTCAGCAACCAATTCAAACAGTGAATGGCGCACACTATCGTGCCATGATAAACGACTTTTTGATGCCGGAAATTAAAGTCCGTGATCTCACAACATTTGGTTCCAACAAGACCCCGCTACTTGCCATACATCTTGTGAAACAATGGACTTACGGCATCATCGTTTCGGTGCACAATTTAACTCTCGTCTGGGACTAGTGGTTTGACCACCAAGATTGTGTGATATCACACCTTTGGGCTTTTATTTGTGGAGGTCTGCAAAGTCTAAATGCTTTGTGGATAAGCCAGCTTCGATTGAGGCATTGGAAGCCAACATTACTAAAGTTACTCACGAGATACCGTCCGAAGTCCTCTAGCGAGTCATTCAAAATTGTTACGGATGGCCGCCTTAAGGCGCAGTTGCGGCCAACATTTGATAAGGATTACCGTTAAAAAATTAATGGCATGAATGATTCTACACAAAAATAATAAAGATTGCCCATTCAATTTGAATTTTCGTTGCTTTATTTCCATTCCGATACCTCTAAGCTGAGCACCCTTCACCTTGTTAGCTGTTTTGGTGCGGGGTTGTTATCCTCATCGGTGTGCTCATGCAAGTTTATATAGAAGAGAACTGATAGTAAAACTAGTACACTACCATTTGCAGTGTTGCTGTAAGGATAAGCAGACACATAATAAAAAAAAAAAACAATATAATTTCATACACAGATGCCCACATGTAAATACCTAAGTGAAATGAAGCGAGTCTATGACAGATGTGCAGCGGATGCCGAAATAAATAAAAAAGCGGTGAGAGAAGAATAGCGGCTTGTGTCACTAACAAAGTGGCAAGACCGATGGAATACCTCCAGTAAAGGGCGATGGTCTTATAAACTGATTCCCGTTATGCAACAATGGCTAAATCGGAGTCTTGGAGATACAACCTACCATGTGACACAGTTCCTTTCTGGGTATGGAAGTTTTAGGAAATATCTGCATAGGTTCAGGCATGAAGACAGCCCCTACTGCCCTGTGTGCATCAATGTAGCAGAAGACGTAGAACATGCCAGTTTCCACTGTCCACGTTTTATAACAGGAAGAATAATCCCTAGGGCAACTGACGTAGTCGAGTTCATATTGCAATCGGAAGAAAAGTGAGAGGAGGTAGCTGCATACGCTACTAGAATTCAAAAAGAGCTCAGATATGTACATTGAGCAAATGAGACGCATTAGCCGATAGACATTGACGAAGCAAGAAGGTGGCGCAAAATTAATCACTCTATCGCAAGATTTATAAATTTGCAAATTGCGTCGTACATCAATCATCTTTGACGCTTCTGGACTGAAGAGCTGCAGCACACAAACAGACAAGCAATGGAATGCGTAAAGAAAACTATAGACTTCCATCTATAAAAATCTTTTTATTTTTTGTATTTAGAATAAAGTTATGCGAAAACAAATTTGGATGATTAATTTTGCGCCACCTTG
>JAYXIM010033096.1:0-16802 GCA_037575425.1 Anastrepha fraterculus
TTGTGACAAGATATTGGATTAAAATTCCAGAAACTTAAATTCAACGCGTGTGGCGCATTATGGAACTATATATTTTTTTTGTGGCGATCAGGTATGGTTAAAAATGCCTTCGCACTTACAGCGACCGTCCCCTGCTGCATCGAGGGGAATACCACTAAGACAACCTCTCCTCTGTCTTTGCTGGATGTTTCCTCTGCCCCGGAACTAGGGTAGCATCTCATCGAAAACAGAGAAGATGCAAGGAGATCGACATATAGACGGCGTCTTTTACGCTTCCTGCGTCCAGGGCTACTAGTTTTGGAGCCAGTATCATTTCTATGGACTCATCTATCGCAATTTTTCGCATCAAAGTTCACAAAAAAAGAAAAATATTAATTCAGTTGTGAGCAATTATTTTCTCCGGCTATCCAGGAAGGTATTCAAAATGGAAATCAGCAAAAATAAAAATATTTTAACTATACCTCTTCTAGGAAGCTGGCCTAACCATGTTTGCTTTTATGCCGTAGTTATACTAGGTACATATATCTCAGGTTCGAAGTTCGCTGAGGACATACAATATTGTTCTAAAATATAATGGCACAGTCTTAGAAAAATATTCCATAAGAACAATACAACCTGCGTAAGGCATATGAAACTGTAACGACTTCCATCAGTAAATGCTTGTGCCGCACTATCTTAACACTTTCTAGGCCTTCTGGAAGCCAAATGCCACACGCGCCTAGCTTTGAAAATTGTTATTTCATCATTTCTTAAGAAGTGAAAAAAATATACCCTTATCCTCTGCTCTTAATACATTTTGCATCTTATTTACTTAACAGGAATGGCACGTTTGTGCAATGCCAACATTGGCTAGTAGAGAGCATGCGAGTGTGAAATAAATTCGATGCACAACATGGAACTCCTGCGTTAGCTGCGATGGACGACACACAATTGCGTTTGCTTTTAATAAAACACTCCGCAGTCTATTTCGCCTGCAAAAATGCAACGCTGCTGTTTCTAAACTATTTTATTTTATTTTCCTTTATTTTTATTTTAATTAGCATAAAAATGCTAGTGGACATTAGTGATGCAAATACCCTTGTGACCGACCTACTTCTGTTTAATGCAAATATTATGGTTGAAGCTTAGATGGTCGGTATATGTGTATAAGGAAATATATGAAAGGCATGTATAAGTACGCGTGAACAAATAGCGGAACATCTACCTACTACAGACCTACAAGACTTATAAGGCGGCAAGTGCTTAATTTCAAGCTAAATTATTTTAATTTTGAGAGCGTATACTTACATATATTGTACAATTATCAATCAACTCAATATTTACACATAAATACAGTTTTTCGGGATATCTTAGCCCGAGCGAGCTTCCCCTATCGGGGCCCGTCTGAAGCAACACACCAACGTTTGTACCAACATTTAACCCAGTGCTCCATGCACCCCTGGTAGGCCGACGAAGGGATGGCCTTCAGCTCCTTCAACGCATTCTCTTTGATCTCCTCTATCGACTGAAATCGACTGATAGGTGAATACGGTGCTTGCACGGTGGTATTTATTTGGTGTTTGAATCACGTGATTTGAACCTATGCACTTCCGAATGGTAGTCATAAAACACCAATTGATAGAAACATTTTTGGTTATTGTATAGCGGTCGCCCTTGGCAGGCCATGAAAAAGCTCCTCATAAAAAATATCTGCCCTTCGGAGTCGGTTTACAACTGTAGGTCCCTCTATTTGTGGAACAACATCAAGACGCTTCCCACAAAAAGGAGGAGGAGCTCGGCCAAACAACCGAAAAGAATGTAAACGCCAATTATATATGTATATGTATATATATATATATATATGGATGGGTCTTGTTTCTGATTACTCACTCGAATTGTATGACTCCTCTTTACACCTTATGAAATAAATTCCCAGAATATGTACATACAAGTTGAGGCCAAAAATAAACAACAGTGGCATCATAAAACTGTTTTTGATGGCGCCATTCTTTTAAGGAGTTAGTTCGTTGGAAGTTACATCTCCAGGTAACTTCCAGTGAGAGCTTGCTGGCATTCGGGTCAGTGGAAGCAAAGTTATTGCATCTAAAGTGTCAGTGTGTTTGTGTCATCGGTACAAAAACGAGTTTCGAACAAAGAGCTAATATCAAATTTTGTTTTAAAATCGGCAAAACGTTTACCGAAACATTTGAATTGATGAAAAAAATGTATGATTGTCTATCTCGTGTCAGAGTTCATGAGTGGTTTACATGTTTCAGAGATGGATGTGAGGACATACATGACAATGAACATACGGGCCACCCAAAATCAGTAATCACCGAAAGCTTCATCGAAATCATCGTTGAAATTCATGGCATCGGAATATCTCGAAAACATCAATTTATCGCATTTTAACTGATCATTTGGGCTTACAAAAAGTCTGTGCACGTTTCATTCTGCACAAGTTAAGTAAATGAGGGCCGAAAATTGCTCAGAATTCAACATTCGAAAAACCCCATTTAAGAGGCGAGAAAAGACGAAAATTTCCGTGAAAGTGTCGAATGGAGGGCCCCAGATGCGCCAACACCCAAAAAATCGCGTTTGAGGAAGTCAAAAATCAAGTCGGTGCTCATTTGCTTTACGATTCCAAGGGAATTGTCCACAAGGAGTTCGTGCCAATGGACCAAACCGTCAATACAATTTTCTATCTTGGCATTTTGAAGCGTTTATTGCATCGCATTCGTCGAATTCGCCCTGAATACCGCGAAGGAGGAAGTTGACGCTTATTGCATGATAATGCACCATCTCATCGACCCACTCTTGCGACTGCTTTTTTGACTAGAGATCTCATTTTAAACATCAATCATTCACCGTATTCGCTTGATATGGCTCCTTGTGACTTTTATCTATTTGGAAAATTGCATTTGGCCATGAAAGGAAAACGTTTTGCGACCGTAGAGGTCATGCAAAAGGCTTGTACCGACATCCTGAAGGACATTCCGATCAATGATCTGAAGCTCGAAGAGAAAAATTCCGTGTATTTCTATAAGTGATTGTGTATACAATTAATTTTCAAACTGAAACAATTCAGAATTCAAGTAATTGGGGTATGTCCTTTTGCAATAGCACTTTGAGATGTTTACTTTCAGTGTGCATTAATCAAAACGGAAAATCATTTCCTGTTACTACGAGGGGTGCCTTTTATATTTCGGGATTAGAGAACAAAAACAAATTTTAATCATCGAAAATCACTTTATTGTTTTTCAAAATATTCTCCATGAAGATCTATACACTTTTGCATGCGTTTGAACCTATTGTCGAAGCACTTTTGCCACTCTGAATGAGGTACCTCCAAAACATGCATTCTGAATGCCGCAACCGCTTCTTCAGGTGTCGAAAAACGTTGACCTTTCAGTTTGTTTTTTACGTACGGGAATAAAAAGAAGTCACTCGGTGCTAAGTCAGGACTATACGGCGGATGACCCATTAATTCGATGTTTTGGGTGCTCAAAAATGCAGTTGTTTGAGCCGATGTGTGAGAGCTCGCATTGTCCTGGTGAAGAGTGATCCGTCTTTGGCGATTGGTTTTCCTAATTTCTTGGAAGACAACTGGCAAACAAATGGTTGTGTACCACTCAGAATTTACTATTCTGCGATGTTCTAGTGGTACGGTTGCGACATGTCCAGTTTTTTCGAAAAAACAGGCGACCATTTGCTTGGAAGTGCTTCGTGCGCGAACAACTTTGTTGGATTTGGCTCATCTTGAAACACCCATACAGTCGACTGCTGTTTACTTTCGGGCTCATACGCGTAAATCCATGATTCATCACCTGTCACGATGTCATAGACGTGTTTCGAAGCCCCGCGATCGTATTTTTTGAGCATTTCCTTCGACCAATCGACACGAGCCTTTTTTTTTAGCGATTGACAAATTGTGTGGGATCCAACGCGAACGAACTTTTTTGACAGTCAAATGTTTATGCAATATTGAATGTATGCTGGTCCCACTAATGCCTAAGATTGTCTCAATCTCACGATAGGTCACATGACGATCTTGCAATATTAGTTCGCGCACAGCGTCAATGGTTTTCGGAACAAAAACTGATTTTGGACGACCTTCACGAAATTCGTCTTGGAGTGAACTACGATTACGATTGAATTCACCATACCATCGATAAACACTGGTCCTTGATGGAGCTTCATCGCCAAAAAATGAATTAAGTTCATCCATGCAATGGTGCTGAGTTTATCCACGTCGAATGTTGTAAAAAATAATCGCACGAAAATGTTGACGATTTAATTCCATTTTTGGACCGAGATGAATCTTTTAAGTTACTGTAAACAACGCGAATAGCGCTGGTATTTCAAAACGTTCTGAGTACGTAGAAGCCAAAAAATGCCAAACTTTGCGATACAGCTGTCAGTTGCCAGATTGTAACACCAGGATGACCAAATTCTGCCAAATAAAAGGCACCCCTCGTATTAAAAGTTTGAAAGCAATCAGAACGTTTTTGTTGTTTTGTTCACTAAAAACAAGAAATACACCAAAACAAAAAAAGTTCGAAGATCTGTCATCGGCCCTTTAGGCTTTTGTACCTTCATACAAAATGGTAAAAAATGGGCTCGGCTTTACCAACAAGCTAGACGCCTGTGAAAACGAACCCTGTTCGGGTCACATAGTGACGGCAGTGTCCAAAACAAATGTCCAAAAAGTAAAAAAAAAAACTAGTACTAGCCGATCAAAGTAGTAGAAGTACTACAGAATGGCAATGCCCGTGGAAAAAATAGTGGCGATGGCTACCACGAATGTTCACTTCATTTCGGTATTTACAGAAATTTACCTAACCCTGCAATTCGAATAAAGTCTCAGGACTTTTTTTCATATTTATAAAAGGAGGACCGAACGGCAGCAGTCTTAGAAAAAAATTGTTAAAGAAAACTAAGGAATATTTTATTCAGTGAGATAAACGCATAATATTCAGAAACTTTTACTTGAGAGAGATTACGTTGAAAATTAAAAAAATATAAGACTTTAATTTTAATTATTTATGTATCATAGAGCTTTGTTCATTCAGCCACCCACCGGAAGTATACCTAAGCCACAAAAATTTATTAATTTTGGAAATAATATACAATTCCTGTTCAAATATAAGCCATAATCCATTAATATTATTTGCTTCGCATTTCCTAATATCAATTTTGCGTCATAAAGTGATTTCTGTCACGATTTGTAGCATTTGCTGACCCACTTCCATGCCACCATCTGTATTTCAAGCACGATTTCGATATTATTGAAGTCAATTGTCGAAATATTGGAATTTCAAAATTCACCTATCAATTTCAGGCGGCGACAATTGTTTGTCAAACAGAACAGACACAGTAAACTGACAAATGCATAGAAGAAAACATACAGACATACAGACACATGCATTTGTTGCTACCAATACTTTGTATGCTGCTACTGCCGATGTTGTTGTTGCTGTTGCAGTGAAGTCACCTTACTTTTACAAAAACAAACTTCATGACTGCAGTGACGAGACTTACGAGGGTGAGGGAATAATAAATTCAAGTAACACTCCAGCAACACTTTTCGAAGCAATTGTTTTCGCCACCTGCCTCTTTAACGGCTTGTCACCAAAATGCCCTTTGTATCAATTTGTATTCGTTGCATTTTCTTAATCAAATATTTTGATAGCAATTTCCGTTGTTGAAGCTCAAATACTCAAATGCTGCAGAGCTCGAAAGACATTGTCATTGGCGCTTGTGTTACTGTGCTTGGTGCAGCCGCTGTCGGTGCTTCTTCTTCTTCTTTTGCTACCCACTTGCCTCTCTGGTGATGTAGCGCTGAACTGTGATGTGTGTTGTCTTATCATTCGGAGAAGCAATTCCATCACCGGAGGGCTGTTATGACTTACGAATAACTGCTATTTCTAACTCCGCTGATGATACCGCTGCGGCAGCCACTGAGGTTATGCATCGCGTCTTTCATTGCTGCTGCAGCTCTACCATTTTTTGCTTAATTTTTTTCCGGTTATCGTGTTTTTTTTACCTCAAATCTTCGTCTTGAGCTGTCGTTGTTGGGTTCTTGGCAAGTTGCCGAGTCGTGCCCTGCTATGCTGTGCCGTAACGACGCGCACGTGACGGAAAGTGTTGTTGACATTTGCACTTTTCACTTGGCAAATGTGCAACTGAAGCTGGTAGAAGCAACAATAATAAATAATAAAAAAACAAAAACAACAATAACAATAACAAACGTTGCAGTTTCAATGGCATTATATTTGCTGAAGCTTTCATTTTAGTCACTTGCCACGTCACATTTGCTGTTTTGATTTGCTTTACAGTTTCCCTTCATATTTGAAATTTTTCCTTCCGCTTTTGAGTGGGAAGCATATACATTTGCGTACATACTACGTACATATAGATGCGTAATGTTGTCAGGTGTGGGATTGTGGGCATGTAAGTGGAAGAGTTTACTATTGCAGGATTTATTGCTCAACGCTCAGGTTGTATAAATTCGATGCAGTCACATAAGACAGTTGCCGGTGTTCAAAGAGCATGCAAAATGAACGTTTGCGAACGCAGAAGAAATGAAATGAGATACTAGATTCACCTAGAGCTGTCAATTGCTACAGTTGTGTAAGCGCTGAAAACCTTACTTTATGAAATTTAAAGACTCCTTTTTACTAAAAAAAATATTATAACTCTAGTTACAAGATTTTTCGTTTAGAAAGCAATCGGAACCAAAACTTCTTTTTATGTATAGAATATTTCCTCTAACTCCCCAGAAATGATCACTTCAATCGTTACCTTCTCTGGTCTGATAATATCTTTATAAATTGCACAAATACGGTGAAGGTCAAGTGAGTAAAATTTATGAATATCACAACAAAAATGAAATTGTAGCAGGCCTCGGAACATTGCATAAATTATATTTTCGAGAAATTCAATATTTCTAAAATAAAAGTAATGATGAAATAATATAAGAAAAACGAATTGCCACACAGTATGATTTTTTCTGCTTTACCATACCGAAAATTCATACAATAAAAGCTATGTGGATATGATGCTGAGATTTTCAGAGAATAAATAAAATTAAATGCACATAGTATATGCCATTTTACCGCCAGTTTTTCGCAACATTGAAAAGATTTTATGTCCAGTTTTTAATATGTGAGTTAAAACGATTATCCCGAATTTTAATTTGCGATTCATATTTACTTGGTATTCATCATTCTATTCAATAATTAATGAAGTTATATGTAATTTTTTCAAGGATCTTTAAATTACTATTTAACATACATATGTATATGTATATATAGGGTTTTTCAGTAAGAGCGCTTCAACTTTTGAACTTTTTTGAACCCAATTTTCGACTACTCTTTTGCATAAATCGGCCGAAATTCCAGCAATTTCGCGTTCAATATTGGCTCTGAGCTCACAAATCGTCGCCGGCTTGTTACTGCAGGCCAATGACTTCACATAACCCCAAAACGGGACGGCTTGTTAAATGGACCGTAATATGGCCGTAATGCTCTTAAAGTAGCAGCAACAGAACGATTATTTTCATAAAAAATTTGCACGATTTGCAATCGTTGCTCAAGTGTGTAGCGTTCCATGATGAAATGTATACTAATGAAGTTTACAAATGACAAGCGAAAAATAAAAAATATTGCGTCGTTCGCCCTCCCTATCGGAAAAAAGTTGAAGCGCACCTATTGAATAACCCTATACTTTTTTGCGGTAGACAGAAATGATTTACATTTGTCTCCGCGAGCACGTGTCCAGCTCCTTTCTGAACAGTCTACTTTAGAGCAGAGAAACGAAATTCTCCGGAACTGCAACCTGAAACTTTCCACATGTAATTGGAAGGTGGTTAAGGTGGAGAAAACTGAGGTACCCTATCGAGGTACCCTATCGAGGTACCCTATGAGGCACCCTAATTCCGCTGAATGCAGAGTCTCTTGGTACCCTCGCCGAAACTAGGGAAGTTATCACCTATGGTCTCGAGAAGGCCTACCAAAGCGATGCCAGAAGAAATGCTCCTGCACGTCCGGATGTAGCGGGAGAAGATAAGCCCACAGCAGAGGAGGCTCCTGTGGACATGTATATAGAATCCGACACTTTAGTGACTGGCACTGTTACCGACGTTCCCTCGGCCTCGGGGTCCGTCATCAGTGTTGGGAGCATCGGTATATTACGATCTTACGAAATACGTCATAAAAGATCCCCCTACAGGAATCCTAAGTCGAATCTTCGCAGTATCGAGAGAAAGTTTAGATCTCTCGGAGAGACTAGTCGACGAGTTGGTCACCTCAGCTTACAATAGTGCTCTTGAAAGCTCTTGTCCACTTAGAACGCTTCCTAGGACGGAAAACCGCCCCTAGTGGACAACTGAGCTATCTGATCTTAAAACTTCGTATCGACGCCTATTTAATAAGACTAAAAGAGTTAATTCTTCCTCAGGATGGGGATTTAATAAGGTAGGCCTGGGGCCTGGGAATCTATAAGTCCGAAATTAGACCGCTTAAGAGGGACTCTTTCGAAATCTTCTGTGAGAGCATGGAGTGCCGCCATGTCGACTACTCTCGAGGAATTCCGCTCCCTTGGCGTACTTGTAGGACGAATCGAGAGATTGGACGATGAGCGGTGGGGAATCACTAAAGATGCCTTCCATTTCAATTCAACCAGTCTATTCGGGACATGTTCTTCCATTTCGATGTAACTCAAATATGTTGCTCTCTGGTCAAAATAATGAGACACGTATTTTTTTGTTCGCTTGAAAATTTTTTTTTCATGATTTATCGGCAATTTTGTTTTTCTGCTCAAAATCGATTTTTTTGAATTATATAAGAAAAATTTTCTTTTAATTGCTCATAGCTTAGTCAAAAATGAACCGCTTTTAATAATTCTGGGCTCAAAATGATCGTCATTACTTGCACAAGCGACTTCATGTACAAACAATAGCAAAAAAGTAATGGAAAATTTTTTATTTTGCATAAAAACAAACCACGGAAAGATATTTATTTTTTTCACCGTGACTTAAAACGCTGAATATATTAACCATGTGTTGGAAGGATTAAAATAAAAAAACATCCATTTGCAGTTCTTGCCTACTTAAGTATTTAAGAGCATTCAATGAGCCTCAGCTCAGTTTTTCCTAATGGAAGCATGAAGAAAAAACCCCGCCAATGAAGAAAAATAGGCTCAAAAACTGTGATCTCTCACCAAGAACAAACTTATGAAGAAACACATGATCACAGATGTCCAAACCTAGTTTAGATCTCTCCATTTTGGCCAGCGTTTATACTGCAGTCATTTATCAAAAACCGATGGAAGCAGAGCCGAATACGTTCTTTACCGAGCCAGTTGGCTTACATTTTCTTAGATCATTTCAATAGTTCTTATGTGGTTCTCGTGCGAAATGGAATTCATTTTAGTAAGTTGCTCTATACTATACGAATTGTTTTACGTAAACGTCTCATAACACGCAAATAATAGTCTTTATTAACTATCTGAGCTTATAGAAAAAATTCGTGGTGTACAGTACCGTTGTAACAACAAACAACACAAATCATTAACTATAATGTCCAAAACAGATCCATAAGTAAGGTTCAAGTCCTGTGCTCTCTCTGACGGTTAATCTGCGGTTATTAATCAAACTTTCTTTAGCTTTATTCTTGTTTTCATTAGTGTTCGATGCCGACGGCCTGCCACAACGTTCTTCATCGTTGATGTACTCACTATCTCTTTTGAAGCGTTCATGCCACTCATAATGGCTATTTTCTTTAAAGTATCATTACCAAAACAATTTACCAATATTTTTAAGGTTTTCGCGCAGAATTGTTATTGCAAATTCAAATCCATTTCTAAAACTGTAAAAAACCGAAAGCACGAAAATGAAATTAGATGCAAATCAGCACATGTAGTGCTGATGCCCTGGAAAGCTCAAGCAGGAAAACAAGGGAGGAGCTTGACTTGAAATTAAATAAGCTCTATTATCTCAATGGTAGGCGCTCAAGCTTATCAATCCGCAAAAAATTATTAATTTACAAACAAATGCTAAGACCGGTTTGGACTTACGGTATACAATTTTGGGGGTTGCTAGCCAAAAGTATATATGTACATCACCTCTATCAAGTCTATCCATCGTCTGCAAAACAACACCCTTCATAGTAAGCGCACCATACTATATAGGGAATGGCAACTGTAACTGAAGTAACGAAGCAATTTGCCATAGCTCAAAAACAGCGGCAAAAAAATCAATTTTCTTCAACTAAGTTCTTCGCAGAGACGTTTAAAACACACAACGGTGGCGATTATATTGTAAAATGTTTCTTAAAACGTGTTAAGTTACCAAATGAAAGTTGCTTTGAATTAGAGTAGTTAATGAAAAATAAATAAAAATTAATAAAAAATAAAAATAAAAAGCAATAAATATGTCAAGCAATGGCGATGAAATTTTGGTAGGAATGTTAATCGCAGGTATGACATCCTAACAAACAAAAAAAAAACAGAACTCAATTCAATTGACTTTGAGCGTCACCTGGCGGTGGTTCCGCCAAGGTGGTATACCATAAGGGCCACATCAACAAAATAATATTCATCTTACTAAAAGAAGCAAAGAAGCACTTATACAGAAGAAACTTAAACTTAAACTTAAATAACGACGATATTTTACAATATTCCACAAATAACAAGAGCCCATCAAAGAAATTAAATGAAAGTTATAAAAATTTTCCATCAAACGTAGTAAAGAGTAGAGTGTCGGAGAGTTTGCTACCACTGCTGAAATTGAATTTTGAAAAGGTCGAGCCAGGAGATTTGGTGGCTCCTAAAACACTCAGGCTAAAGAGCCCATTGTATGTGTTAAATAAAAATAATAAGAGAAGATATTAATTTAAGTACCTTTTAACCAAACGAAACACTTTTATGATTGGAACATTTGATTTGTCTGTAATTTTGTTATCGGGGTTGTATCTGAAAAAAAGAGTATTTGAAGATTTTTTGTATATTTTGTATTTTGGCAAATACTTTTTACACTGCAATAATAGAAAAACAAACTTTAATGAACCATTCGAGGGTCTCACTAAAACGCTGCTCAGAGGTACCTAGATACGAATCGATCTAAGCAAAAAATTTAGTTCACAGCATAGGTTGATTGGAAAGTGTTGAAAATGGCACCTATTAACCAGTGGAGGAGTTAAAATTTATTCGCCGTTTCAATATTTTTTCTTTCACACATAAGAAACTTTCAGATAAACCAAAAATATTTGGACCACATCTGTTCGAGTAATAAAGGAATTCTCCATAAACGAGTCTTTTTGTGTTCCAATTCATTTACATATGTGCTTATTGTGTTGTTGCCCTGAGTAATCACCGCAAAGTTTTACTATTGGCCAATTTGCATGAAATCAAATATTTCCGTTTTCTTAAAAACCACATCCGTAAAAAATTTAAATCAGTGACATTAAATAAACGCAAAAATAAAGCTCATCCCCCTCTACAAGGATCTTTTATTTTAGTACATCCAAGTGTGTTTTCACATGCAAACACTTTCAGGTTGGCAATAGGAAAGTCGATACTTTCATCCGTAAGATAAAAACAAACAAATGCAAATTTCACAGTTAACTTAGGGTAATCAAAGGAATTTAGATTTTCGATTTTTTCTTGATATGTTTTGGAAGACACACATACACGCACACCTACATGTGGTTTGTGATAAACAAGTGCGAAAGCACGTACACATTTGCATAAATTGTGCTAATGGTGAGTAAACAAAATATGCTCAGGTAAAGTCATGTGGATGGATAATACTTATAAGCATATACGTTAGGGATGGTGGCGCCTACTGTGCCAATATTGTAAAACTCTCATGTGTACGTGTGTACTATTTGATATGTTCGATGTTTGTTGGGTTTTTGTAGATATAAGCATTGTATGTATTCGTAACGGATATATGTATTTAGGTGATCGGGTTACCGTGAATGTAAAAAAGGTATATTGACTTTGCGGTTGTTGGTGTGACCTGAGTACACGAGTGCAACATTAGCTCGCTTGAGTGGACGAGTTAAAAGTTAAGTGTATTGTACTCAATTCAGGTAGAACTACAGCTAACCGAATATCATAGCTTCGGATATTGAATTAATAGTTGATTGGGAATGCTTAGAACTTTTATAGAAATTTAATAGCAAAATAGATTCACATATGCCGTCAAAAATTTACCACAAATTGGTCCATAAGAGACGGAATATTTATTATGCAATGAAGTTTATTTCATCGCACTCAAATTAATATTTGAGTTTTTTCCACAGAGCTGACTTTTTTTGAAGTGAAACTTCTTAGGCGTCGATGGACGAGCGAGAATGGAGAGTAAAATTTCAAGGCCATGCAACGTTTTGGGCATTTTCGTTCCGCGAGACAGAAAAAAGATATAACGCGAGACAGAAAAAAAGATATAAAAGGAGGGATAGAGCTATACCTTATACATATATATAATATTTTATGATGAGGTTTTGTTGTACAGTACAATAGTTGAAACTGTGCGGCGCCGCCGCGACTATTTCAGACTGTTCAGCACTATGGCAACTACAATGATGGCGCTACGGCTGCGCCTATTAATGCATTTTGTTCTTGTAGTCGCTAGGCATAGAATTTCAGCTTTGGACGTCATACGCATTTAATCTCCCAAAACTAAACGGCGTCAGCCTCACGCTAACCAAACAGGCAAAATACCTAGGGGTTATCCTGGACCCCAAACTCAGCTGGAAGTCCAACGTAGAGTACAGGGTAAAGAAAGCGAATATAGCACTTTACACGTGTAAGAGAATGTTGGGAAAGAAATGGGCTCTCTAACCAAAACTATCCAACTGGTCCTACACAGCCATTGTAAGGCCAATACTAACATATGCGGCACTAGTTTGGTGGCCTGCAACAGAAAGGAAATACAACAAAACTAAGCTGAACAAGATACAAAGAACAGCGTGTATCTGAACTACAGCAACGCTTAGCACCAGTCCTACTGAAGCGCTCAATGTACTAACACATCTATTGCCATTAGATTTACACATTAAAACAATAGCTACTGGAGACATAGGAAGCTGGACAACAAGGTCGTACGGTCACAGTAAGATCCTCCTACAGGGACCCGCGCAGCTCAAAAATGGATCAGACTACACAGTCCCCGACCTCAACTTCAAGAAAGGCTTTACGGTACGTTTTCCACCGAGAACCGAGTGGAGCAAAGGACAGGTGATTGGAAGACACGATATCGAAATTTATACCGATGGTTCCAGAGATGAAAAGTGGTGTGGGAGCTGGCTTCCATTCGGAGCCACTCAACCTATCTCAATCAATTCGTCTTCATGATTATGCCACCGTGTTCCAGGCAGAACTTTTAGCGATCAGAGAAGCATGCAAATCCCTAGAACTCTACAAGGAAGTTGGTGCAAGAGTAGCTATCTTCTCAGACAGTCAAGCAGCTATTAAAGCCTTAGACTCCAACTCTTTTTCATCCAAACTGGTCCTACAGTATAGAGAGGAGCTGAAACTGCTCAGCCATTGGCTTGAAATTACTCTGATATGGGTTCCCGGTCATAGGAACATACGGGGCAATGAGATAGCGGATGAGCTAGCAAGAAAAGGTTCGACACTAGACATAGCAGAGGCGGTAGCAGTCTCCACCCCACTGAACACACTAAAAGCATCCATTGCTTCACACTATCATGCTTTAGCCGAAAGAAGATGGAAGCAAATACCTACATGTATTTCAACAAAAAACACATGGCCGTCATACAAAATCCAAAGGACGAATGACCTGCTAGGATGTTCTCGGCCAAACATCTCACGCATCACTGCAACCCTTACAGGGCATTGGAAAGTAGGGGATCATGCATCTAGACTCAATCTACCCTTCAATCCTATCTGTAGTAGCTGTCAAGCGGAAGGGGTTAAGGAAAGTCTTTTCCACTATTTATGTGAATGTCCGGGACTAGCCAGGGCACGGCTTCGATCCTTCGGTAAGCCTTTCCTACAGCAAATTAAGGAGATCTCAGACATCGAGATAAAGGATTTGCTGCTATACTTGGACCTCACTAAATGGATCTGACTTGGAAAAAAAAAAATATCATCACACGAGATAGTGCTAGTAAAACGGTGCTGGTCACTAATTAGGAGCATTTCAGTGGAAATGTTCAACCACCTCTACAACAACAACAACAAAAACATGTGCAGTTATATGTACGTGCATATGCAAAAGAGAATTGCTTAGCATTTGTTAGGCAGGAATTTGAACACTAGGATATTTACTCCCTAATTATTGCATGAAATATGATAAGGCGATGCTCGTGAGGTAGGACATGGTTGCTTCCGTGCAAACATATGCGTGCAACACTATATTTAATAAAGATGCAATTGAACTTAGTTGTCCCATGTATGCAAATACGTTTCTTTGAATTTTCCTTTTATTTATTTTAAATTTCAAAGTTTTATACTATCTCGAAGGGGCATACATATATTATTCCCTGTAGTAAAATGAAAATTGAAAAAATTTAGGTCATGGTTGCTGCAGTGCATATGCACATACTATGTAACACTATAAGAATTGAAGATGCAATTGAACTTTTGCACAAACATAACTTACATAATATACATATGTATGTCCATATATATTGAGCAACACTTAATTGTATGCTCTATGAATATTCGTCTAAAATTATTTTTGTAAATTTTGTCTATTTGTATTCTCTGTAAATGTTGTGAATTTATTTAGATATATATTCTTTCTCTCTCTCTTTCACTCATTCTCTCTCGGGTCTCTTCCTCTTTCTTTGTCTGCCTTGAAAGTTTCACTTCTGTTATGTGTACTACTTTTTGATACATTTTCTCTCTTAAATACTTCATAAATAGAAATAACAATATTTTTGTCGTTTAGCCAGTTTAGTTTCATTTTTGTAATTACTTTGACAGTGCCATTTTCAGTTCCCAGAACTTATTTGATAGAACGCAGGTTTAATTTTGATAAAAGGTCCTTTGCAACAGTAGGCAATTCAAATGATCGAACTGTTTCAAAACGGCTACGCAGCGGCTTAATTTCGTCTTTTGTTATGGCGCGTCCCAAGAAATGTAGCTCAATAGGCCAAGATCTGATTTGGCTACATTTATTGTTAGCTTGTGCTGGCACAATCGTTGAAAAAACTGAAACTGAAAAACTGGGGAACTTAAAGAGACGCATATGTCATCCTGAAATATTTCTTACTTACGCCTCGAAAAACTTCATTGATGACTCTCTGGAAGGGATACATCACATTGCGTAACCTGAAAGTCCTGTGTATGAACTCATACAACCCGAAAGGGGTCATGCTGGCTGTTTTACATATGTCTTTGGGATTGATTGGAATCTGGAGGATAGCTCTCGATGTGTCGATGTGTGAAAATACTACTGTGGGCAAAAAGCAAGGTGAAATTGGTTGTAAAATGAAAAATCTTTATTTATTCTTGTAAATCAATTTTAACCCCTTCAAAATAATCCCCTCTCGATGAAATACACTTATGCCAACGATTTTTCCAATCCCCGAAACATGCCAAATAGTCCATTTCCGGTATAGCCATCAGCACCTTCTTCGATTCAGCTTTTATCTCCTCAGTCGACTCGAAACGCGTTCCCCGGAGTGGTCTCTTGAGTTTTTGGAATAGCCAGAAGTCACACGGAGCCAAATCAGGCGAATACGGTGGTTGCGGAACGATATGCGTGGAATTTTTGGCGAAATAGTCACGAAGAACGAGTGCAGTGTGAGGCGGTGCATTATCGTGATGCAAAAACCAAGAGTTGTTGGCCCATAATTCTGGTCTTTTTAGACGAATTGCTTCACGTAAACGACTCATAACGCTCAAATAATATTCCTTATTATCAGTTTGGCCAGGTAGAAGGAATTCATAGTGCACCACACCACGAAAATCGACTTTGACGTGCTCTTTTCGGTCTGGCCTCGCCTTTAGCACGATATTCGCTTGATTGGTCGGTTGTTTCAGGGTCGTAAGCATAAATCCAAGTCTCATCTCCCGTAATGATGCATTTGAGCTTTTCCTGATAGTCTGAAAGCATTGTTTAACACACATCAACGCGACGACTTTTTCCCAAGAAATTGATAGTTTTCGGTACCAAACGAGATTTGACTTTTCGTAGGCCAAAATGGTCTTTTAAAATGGTTTTCCGGAGCGCTCCAAGTCATCAACACGTTCTCGACCCTCTTTGAAGTCTTTGTACCACTTATAAACATTTTTCTGCGACATGGTTGAATCACCAAATGCCTTCTGCAACATGCTAAACGTTTCCGCAGCCGAAATTTCATTCCGCAAACAAAATTTGATGGCACTTCTCTGCTCAATCAAATCAGACATTGTAAAAATCGAAAAATGCACTCTTGGTCGTTTGGTAAACATAAGCGTAAAAATATTACTTATAATGACATTCACATGAAAGTTGGCCCAGATGTTACTAACGGTGCTGCCAACTCATGAAAAAAATAACTAGAGCGAAATTTTAATCCCGCGAAGTTTGACAAATAAATTCACCTTACTTTTTGCCCACAGTAGTATACCCGTATGATGGCAAGCGGTTAAGCCACAATTGACGTAAAATACTTGCACTTAAGGCGGAACCGACAGCGCGCTTCATCTCGTTAAACTAATTGCTTGGGCGGCGGTCGCCCAATGGCATGCCACGCAAAACACTTTGCACGCGGCGTTTCTGGCTTTCGGTAAAATTTTGAGTAAATTTCGTACGAATGTACTTGTATCGCCCAAACGTTTGCGCAGCTTCGATGATGGAG